>JAQIWJ010000498.1:0-20300 GCA_034695185.1 Discolaimus major
TTTATCCACCGAATCCGGATGAGCGTTCGAAGTTGCCTCTTGACGTTGAGCGTTGGCTTTGGCCGCAGTGTTCAATATTTTCTTCTCCATAGCTCGGCACGAATGACACGAATCCGACGTGGGTCGTCCGGCTTGTCGTCCAATTGATAATACCACGCAATGTCGGCTGTACACCGCCTGGGATCCATCGTCGTTGATATGCGAAATCAATTCTTTCTCCATTCCGGTCGGCTGGGCGTTACCATTAAATAAATTGACCGCCTCCTCGTTGCATCCGCGGCAAATTTTGTACTGATGCTTTATCTTATTCACCAGATTCCATACCGTCGACCAATCACACGGCATCCCTAAAATAAGGATTATCTTAGAACATTGCTTCTCATAGAATCAAATTTCACGAATATAAATTCATGAATTTCTAAATTAAGCAGAAATATGCACTTACTCTTAGCTTCCGCGTATAATAAATGTCCGTCCGGTAACTGGCGTCCATAAATGGCGATATCCGTCGTTTCACGGGCCAGGCGTACGGAATACTGAATCGAGGAATTTCGCCGTGAAAAATCCAAATTGCACGCAGCTAAACCATTTTCGCTCTCGAATAACGTCCAATTTCCGCCGAACGATCGATGTAGACTTTCTCTGCATTCTGCTAAATCCATTTCAGCAATTATTGATTACTAATCAGCCGATTTTGATCAAATTTCACTAATTTTCGCCAATTTCTGAATTTTCGTCGATTTGGGGATTGGCGCACACTAGCAGACAACATTGCGCACATTTCAGAGGAACCGCTTATAGCAACACGAACGTTTTCTCTGGACCGTCACAGGGCTGCGGGGATGGAGTGTCTACTCCTTAGCTATAGTGGAGGTCCAACTCCTTGGTAATTTCCACCATTTAAAGTCCGTCATTTTCCAATAATCCACACGTAAAATCCAACCACACAATATTCCCGAATTTATTCAATGAAAAAATAATTTCTCAAAATTTCCTCATTATTTCGTCATTCTTTCAATTTTCATGAAGAAACTGCGGCCGCACAGCTCCAACCGCCCCAAAATTTCGCACGCTTTCATTTTGTCATAAGCATTTTGGGCGCACTTTTCAAAAAAACGAGTTTGAAATGCTCCTATTGGGATGAGGTCCGAAAGACGTAAAGTGTAGGCTATTTTTTGCTTCACTTTTTGCATGCAGTGGTATACTGTAACCGCTAAGAATCCAAGCATTTGCAAACCCTCTCTCTCAAGGCATTCTTTGATGCAAAAATCTACACGTAAAGATGATTTCCTGATAAATCTGCTATGCTTGTTCCAAAAATCGCGTTTATTTTCCAGCGTGATCGATAATCGATAAGGTGATCAGATTATCGATTTTTGAAATATTGATCACAGATTAATTTTGACGTAATCACTAGATAGAGCGTCATCGACTCTATCGTGGAGCATGTATGAATCAGGATTATCGATTCAATAATGGCCTTGAGAGCGGCTCCGAAAGTTTCGATGTGTGGTGTACGCTAATTTTGGCTTCACATATTTGCGTTCATGGCATACTGTAACCATGACCATGCAGGGACCAATCAGCGGCAGAGGAGTGGGCGGAGCTTCACACCTTGCATGGAAGCCGTGTTGTTGAAATAGAACTTTGGCAGGATAAAACTGATTCATCAAAAATTTCATTGTCATTGAATGCTTGTTTATCCAAAAGTTTATGTGGAGACCTTGGGAAACTGGCTGGCAAACAGATGAACAGCTTTTTTGGTTTTAAGGTCAGAAAAGAAAGATGCCATGTGATTGATTTGCTATTGCATTGTAGAAAAATCGAACGCATTCCAACCGGCTACAGTATACCACAATCACAAATCATGAATGCAACGTTTTCAACTATCACTTTTTATCTCATGCCGCCCTATGTACGCATTTCTGAAACTACTGCGTAGGATCCGCCAACAGTTTACCTCCACACCTAAAATGGCCTTTCTCAAAGCCCTGAAAACAGCCAAGAAAACATAATCAGGCTCTGAACAATTTACGAAAGATACGACTAGCCAATTTTTTCTCTCTCGTTTCCATGGTTTTAAGTTAGCCTCGTCTTTAGCTTCATTCTTGAGAAAGGTCTCGTTTATTGTACTCTGCGGAGAAATCTTGCTATCGTTCAGCATAGTCCCCCAGTACTTTTATAAAAATCGCCAATATGAAGGCTGTTTTCTTAGTATTTTTCATGTGTATCAATGCCATTCATGCGACCGAAATGAGTATGACCCTTAGTAAAGAAGAGGCGATTTTCGGAAGCACATTCGTAATCAATATCTCCATATTCATCGAGAACGAATCCGTCGAGAAACCAACGTTCGAAATTCATTTCCCGCCTAAATTTCGATTCAGCAAAGCTTCGATCACGTCCAATACATGCCAATCACCGAATTCATTGTGCACATCCCAATCCGAATCGTTCACACTGGATGCGGGGATTTTGATGGGCAAATTTCAATTGGGTGATCAGGAGATAAAAGCTACTCGAAGTTTCAATATGATCACGCCGAAAGAATCCCAATGGCATCACGGATACGTTCATAAAAGTTCCCTACAATTACAAGATATCCATTCTCTTGATCCCGTAGAGAATACGCAATTCGCTATATGCGTATTTCGATATTGGAAAAATGAGGCCAAAATCGATTCGGAAGCCCAGAGATCGATTGGAAAATACTTCTTCTTACATCCGGCTAACGTCTCGTTGAGGGTAGTGGAGAAGTACGATTTCGATATACCCGTATCGAGGTATCGAATTTTACCCCACGAATCCGTAAAGATATCCATGATCACTAGAATCGATCCGAGATCAGGAAACGTAGTTATGAAGCTATCAGTACCGTCGCAATTGAAAATCATGGACGACGGTTACGGATTGGGCAGTGTAGACGCGTCCGGTGCCGTAATGCGAACTATGAATCGATCAGCAAATATCGTGGAATTGTACGTTTTGATCACGCCGGAAATGCTACAGAAATCGGGCGATCAAATAGCCACTTTAGACGCGACTGTGAAAGCGGATCAAGTTTTCGTGAAACCGTCGAATTTCAATATTTACGGATCAGTATTGTACGGTATCGATTTCCGATTTCATATCGATACGAATACGATCACGTTGACTGTACTCGATTCAACGGCCGCTGGTCCCATCTTACCTGAACGACGTCGCGTCATCGAGTACGCACCTGTGAATAGTCAATACTTGGCTCAGGATCAGCAAAGATCGGAAATCGTGAATATTTCGTCCCAATTGGTGATCGGCGATACTGTAGCGTCCGGCTTGACATCAGCTAAATTTAGTAGCTTATGGGTGATAAATAATACGGCCAGTAGCGAAATCAATTCCATTCTGGCCATGCATGCGAATTCATCCGGAAATGCGTCTCTGAATACCAGCGATCACATACCTGCGCATCGATCAGTGATCGATGAATCAACAATGATCACGAGCCATGCTACATTGGCGGCAAACATATCCAATTCATCAATGATCGATGAATCAGCATTGATCACAAATCACACACCAGTCAGCACCCCGCATCCCAATGGGACAGATTTTGATGGTAAAATTTCTATGATCACAATTAATATGCAATGAATGTGATCAAATCCCTTTTTTAGGCCCATGCCCACCCGGGTGGTGGCATTTGGACATTCTTCATACCGATTGCTATCTTTCCTCCAATCAACAGCTTTCGCATACCGAAGCGGAAAGTGCATGTGCTAATCTCGGATCGCATTTGATATCCATCCATTCCGTATACGATTTTCTGATCTTATCCACATTCTGGTAAGCCAAAACATGGTCGGTACCTTGGATTTTGATCGTGGATTTTTAGGATGAATAATTTGAAATCCAACGAAGTTTGGATTGGTTTCAATAGGAATACGTCCAGAGATGAATGGACGTGGACGGATGATCGTTCAGTGGATTATATTGATTGGTGCGAGAATAATCCATCGGATGGAGCAAAGAATTGCGCAATTTTCAGTCATGCCCCAGCGGATAATTACTGGTATGCAGAATGGTGCAAAGTATTTTCCATGCATGGAAACCGCAAATTTTTGCAAAACCAATGATGATGATATGCTAAAAACTCACAAAAATACTGTCTCAACACTCGAGACCGCAATACGCTTCACACGCTGTGCCCTATTTTAGCTGGAAAAATCGGATCTGCGGTGAATCGATGTACTTCTTCTGCACAAAACCAAAGAAAAACTCGAAACCAATTCAAACTGCCCCAGAACCAAGCAAGAATATGAAGCTTTTTTGATCAATGGCCATAAGGTGCATGTGATCATTTATTTTTCAATCGGATATCAGAAGTTGTATGTGCAAAATGGCATGCATTTTTAACCCAATATTTGCACATGTATGCTAATTCAAAAGCTCTGATTTTGGCTTGATTATGCTCAGCACATAAAACAAGATGGCGTCGGAATTGGTGAAATTGCACAGTTACCGCGTTGGAGTACAAGAATTGGGCTTTTTGATGCTTGCTGATCAAATTGTGCATGGAAGGCATCAGAAATAGCCAAATCAGAAAAGAAACGCATGCTTGCTCTGTGAAACTTGACTGCTCCAAAAATGAAGCAAAAACTGCCTATAATACTGCATGTGCTGAAGCATAGACAAGTTTAGTGCGTACAAAAACTGAAAGTTATTCTTTACAGTAATCGATCATTCAAATTCTGATGGCTCCATCAATCTATTATGCATCTCATCGGATTAAAAAGTCAATCAATAATGGCTGAATTGACATATTTGTGCATCGTAATTTCTGACTGCGTTATTGAAAATACAATCAAAATGATTTTGATCAAAATATCATTCACTACAATCAAGATCACTCTTCAAAATGAAAAACCGGACTGGAATAATTCTCAGTGAAAAATGCCTAAGGCAATTCTGGAATTTCGTTGAAACAAGGCCATGACCATTTGAATTTAGGCCATGGCCAGCCTTCTCGGAATTTAAAACTGCAGGATCATTCGTCCAGTTTTTCCACATTTTGCCCACGCGAATTTCTAGAACATGGAAAATCACTATCCAAGAGTGGTTGAAAAAGTTCACAACCCGCCCATTGTTCCTGTGCATAGCATGGTGAAATGAAGTGGACGATTGTTTGTTTCTCAAACAATTCCAGTTTATTCATGAGAAGAATATGGTGCTTGTATGGAAAAAGGGTCGGATTCACTTTTCGCCCACTTGACATGATCCGCTTGACAAGTGCATGGAATGTGTACAAGATTTTGTATAAAAGTCAATTTCAAATGGTGGCTGAACATAATTCTAATCATAGAATCGAGGCTTTTCTCTCGAGATATTTCCAACATGATTGTTGTGGTTGTTTTATCCTTCGTAGCAATTGCATGCGGTAAGATCATAGCCACATCCGATCGTGCTTTTTAGTCATGATCCAATTGTTTTCAGGATCTCCAACTGGACCTCACCCAAGTAAGCCGCCCGTAAATATGACGCTGCTCGAGTTGCATATATGTCATTTCAGTATTTCGCAATGAATGCAAAGATCCGTCATTGAACGAATGTCCACCGGATACGTCCACATGCTACGATTTGGCATACGAATACATGTGCATATGTAATCCCGGACTCGTGGATAGGTCGCCGGATAAGAAAGCTAAACCGGGGCGTGTTTGTGTACCAGACGATGGAAGCGGTTTTATCGCAACCGATATACCCATACATAACGAGATCGGTAGCACTGGTATTCCGCCCGTCGATGATCTCGATGTATTGATACCACCAGCAGAATTGATACAGGAGCCTGAAATTATTGGCAACAGCACAGGGGTAAGGAAAATCGACCCCTGACAGCCGCAAAGCAGGCGTTCCTGGTCTTGATGAATTGACCAGAGTCAAGATAAGAAGTGACATGAAGCCATTTTGGCTTCACTCTCAGGGATTACTGTAGCTTCAGCAGAAAAGCTCTCTACACTGTCTTCGGCTACAGTAATGCCCATTTTCAGAACGAAACCGAATCCTTGCCCCAATCGAATATAGACGAAATTGCACGCGACGACGGCTCTGAAGACGCCAAATCCGGTCGTTCATTGGCTGGAGGCGGTGACGACACACACGCCACATTCAAATCGTTCGACAAGAACGGTGATGGGAAAATTAATTTACCCGAATTAAGTGCAGTCATAAAAAACAACAAAATGAAATTGTCCGATGACGATGTGAAAATGATGTTGAAAACGGCCGACAAAGATAGCGATGGTGGAGTGAATTTCAGTGAATTCAAAGAACTTATGAAAGGGAGACGAAAACAGTAATGTATAGACAAAATCGAGTGCTCTGAGAAATTTGGTTATGTGCAATTTTGTCAACAGTATTTATGGACCGTATTCATCTTATCCCTCCCATTGTTATGCCAATGGTCATTTTGGTTTTTACCCAATACTGAGAATACCAAATTACATGTTCACATGCATTTTGATGAATGTAATTTGTGATCATGCTTATTGTGAATTCGATTCTGTCAGAATATGTCATGTTATCACTGTATCAAATCCTATTGGTACCGTGTTACCACAAATTACTGCATGTCAAAGCCTGTATTAGCTAATTGTCGTCCAGCATCAAATCCCAGGACTGAATAGGGAAGGCATAAAACGTCCCCCCCCCCCCAATCCATCTTCAATTAACCGCAAATTATGCAATCAATCATGACCCATTTCGGGCATGAAATTGGCTAATGCACATTTGAAATACACAATCAAAAAGATGAATGGAATTGCTTCCCAATGAATAGCAAAAACAAACAAGTCATAAATTTCAGAAATCGTTTACGTTTTAACAAGACAAAGTATTCACTGGCTATCAATACCTACAAAATATTATTAGAATCGCTACAGTAATCAGAAAAAACATCGAATTACATATGCTCATTCCTAATTTGGACATGAATTACTTGCTACTGAATCCATCATTGAAATTTCCTGGGACTTACTAAAATCCTACTCAACTACATCTTTTATCAAAAAAATCAATTGGGAATTCAAACTAACTTGAATCGTTTGACAATTTCCTTATTCCGCGGCACGACGCAGCAAATTTTGCGTCGTTGGATCCAGAATGTTGGCGGTAAATAAATCCAAATACCGTTCTCGTTCTTGCCATATCTTATCGATCAGTTGATGACGAAGCATCATTTTCATTGCCAGGCGTGAATATTCTGAAATAAATGCTGATTAGATCTTTTGTGCGCAGAAAAGAGAAAACTTATCACCTGGCACTTCCAAAATTTTATCCAAATCATCGTTGGCCGCGTCCAACAAACGATCCTTCGAAGTAACGCGATCCACGAGACCAGATTCCAATGCAGTATTGGCTTCCAACATTTGTCCACGCGTCAAAATGCATTCCGCCTTGTGCGATCCGACCAATTGCACAATGCGAAATACGATCCTGAAATAGAATGATGCAATCGATAACGTGGCCAGCAATTGACCAAAGATCTTACCAAATTGGTGGGATGATACCCAATTTAACCTCGTCGAATCCAACGGCACCACAACCAGCGGCCATAATACGACGATCGCAACAAGCAGCCATGATGAAACCACCAATACCGGCCATACCCTGAAATAGTGAGTGCCAGTCAAGACACATCCATCCACAGCATTGATTTGGTACTTACATTGATCGCAGCCACTGTGATCAACCTCGATTTGTACAACTGGAACCACAATTCGTGCACCGCTTTCAAATAATTTCGCAAACGGTTTGGATCAGCGTTGCGGAATTCTTTCAAATCGTAACCGCAACTGAACACATTGGAACAACCCTGAAAAATGATTTTGAACCCACTGATAAACCCTTCAGACAGCACTTACCGATGTGATAATAACCGCACGATAATCCTTCGATTCTTGGAATAATTGCAACTGCTGAGATAGATACGTTATAGTATCGCGATCCAGAATATTCATTGGATCGTTATTGATCGTCAATACAACGACACCGCCTGAAATACAGATTATTATAATCTGGTCCAAACTTAGAGATACTGTTCTTACGTTTCTTATCCACGGACGTAACATTCACATTGTAATTGAATAGACGTTCCAAGGCAGCTGGAATAGCAGCGTTGGATTCGGTTCCTCCATTGACGATAGCCGGCTGAACTTCTGCTTGAACTGGAGACGCAGTGACCGGCGTTGATTCTTCATCCGTTATTGACATACGTGGAGACGTTGCCGGTTCGGCCAAATATCCACACGGAGATCCTGGCCTGGTCGAGAACCCACGATTACCAGCTTGCTGAGCTTGGATTCGATAATTGTCGTATAGGTCGTTCAATTCTTCTTCATCTCCGTGTGGGTCACCTTCGAAATAGTCGTCGTCCTCGTATGTGTCGTTCTCGCCACGACGTCGAGGATGACGAGACGGCGGCACATCGATGAACATGTCGATACGACGATACAGAGTCTCGAAATAGGCGCGGTCGCCCAATTTCGGAGCGTCGATTTTGTACAGACGTTGCGTGGCCAACGAGAAGATATCCACAGCAATTTGGGCATCCCAAGCGGCGTATTTGATTTGATCAAATCGCAAACGAACAGCATTCCAATCGCTGGACGCAATCGATTGCATCCTCTTCAATCCCATTGGCATGGTCGTAGCGATGACGGCTGATCCGAATAATCCTTCCGCCAATTTCTTCAATCCCATTTGACGCATTTGACCATATTCGCGGAATTGAACGCACAAGTCCACGCATAAATGACGCAAATCGATCCATCCTTTCACGACCAGATTCCAATCATCCAGTAAACGAATCGCGTCTTGATCGATACCCACGCCCAATTTAATATATTGACGATCGGCCAAGAATTCGCGTAGAGATTCCGGAATCGAACGCCAATAGCATAAACGGAGAATAACCACTAATCCGCTCCACGTAGCCAATTGAACCAATACGGATATTTCTTTATGACGTTTGACGCCTCGAGGCGTTGGCAATACGGCCATTTGTAATTGATGCGGTGGTGCATAATACGTATGATCATCGATTCCATTTGGACCATCGCCAGCTGATGATCCGTTGGCTGAAGGCGAACTCCGATGATGACCGTTCTGCTGCAGATGACGTGGGGCTGGACGAAACGGACTGCCGGTGATGGCTCCACGAAATAATTGAAATTGATTGAATTGCCTCGGATTCGTGGTATTGATGCATTCCACGTCGAAACCCAAGACTTTGTATTCGCCCATGGCCTTTTTCAATTGATCCAATACGCGATCCCATTCGGTTTCATTGCATACGACGCGTTTTCGACGACAGACGATCAGGAGGCACGGCTGATTTTCGAATATTTTCCAATAAGCTCGATTCAGAGGCGGATGCCGAGTCTTCATTCCTGATGGAGGCCATGGTTCAGGAGTTTCGATAAATCTGAAATGAAAAGGGTTTGGCTCTCATCCAAAGCTCTTCTGAAGAAATAAATTCGCAAATGATTTTTAAAAATCATATCGAGCCCTTGGCTGCTCGATTTTTTGCATCTACATTGATCACCGTGCCTCCCTACATTCCCAGACTCATCTTCATCCAAAAATTATCCAATTTACGTTTACTTTTTCATCGAAATCCCACTTTTCATCAATAAAATTTTCGTCAACGGAAATTCCTCTTTTTTGGTGATCTGCAGGTTCATGCGCACACTTTCTTCGTTCAATGTCTGCGGAAGAAAAATGGCGCGAATTTGAATTTTTGACTTAGGACGGTTCAATACGCACTGGACAAGTTATTGGAAACCAGGAAAAACAGAAATTTGATCTGACCATAAAAGTCGACTGTTTCCCTCATAAACTTCCTATATTTATGAATAATTAGCAGCCAGAAATGGCTTTTGAGACTGGCAATACCAAAAATGATAATTACATTACATTTAATTTCGAAAAGAAGAAGTGGTATTGTAAAGAAAATCGCTCAAAAAAATCACACAAAATTCATTAAAACCCAAGCAATCAGCATGGCTATGGCAATTCTTGCAAGGATTGCCTTCTTCAATTTTCTCCAAGCTCTGCATTGTTTGCATGAATATTTCTGCCTCTATTGAAGTAAATTTCCTCAGGCGGTTCTTGCCGTCTCACTGCTGCTCAAAGCTAATTTCGGGTCAAATTTGCATTGTCACAGCTGGAAAAACCGCTTTCAAGCATCGATCCGAGGTCGTTAGTGGTGAAAACAAAGAGTGTGGGTGAAATCTGAATTGTATTATGGCCTCGCCGGTTTCTGTAATTGAATTTTTGTTGGCTTCGACCATCTGCTGAATCGGATGCTAAACATTTAGGAGTCAGGTCTGACATGTGCAGAGTTGGTCCGGAAGCAGCTGTAAAAATCGGTAGCCAGTATCCAGTGTACAGTAATCCGTGACCATGACAGTATCGTATTCTGGGAGCTTTTCCAGTTTATTATTGAGATGGAAAGCTAGCGTATGGAAAGCGGTAAGCCAACTCATTTGGCACTTTGGGATCCTGTCTTACTGTAATTTTGGGTGACTGCTCAAAATTCATATGCGGTCATATCAAACATGATCTTCAGCAAAAAGCTGACGATTTGGATCATGCTAAAACCATTTTTTGTGAAATCAGTGGCCCTGTGTCCAATAGAAGATTACCAATAACATATAATGCACATGTTAATACTGACCAGAAGTTTTGCAGGTTTGGCGTGAATTGGTAGTCTGGCTATTGCTATATTACGGCCTCCGATTCTGTTTGCAATATGCCATACCACAAACTCAAGCAAATCACGATTTCTTAGTCAATTTAGTCAATATATTTTACAATTTCCAAAAAGAGCTTCCCATGGAATTCATGCTCGGTTTTTATGTATCACAGGTAATCTGACCCAGGACACCCCGTGGACGACCTGGCTAAATCGGGTCTCTGACAGGTGATCTCCAGATGGTGGCAACAAGTACTCAGCGTTCCATGGCCAGACGAAACCATGGCATTAGTCAATTCCATATTCCCCAACGACGATCGCGAATCCAAACTCAAACGTCACTCCATAGCTAGATACTTAATTTTGACCCAAATCTTGGCGTTGAGAGGCGTCTCGACTCGAGTTCGTCGTCGTTTCCCAACCGTGCATCATTTGATACAAGCCGATATGATGACTCAAGAAGAGCACGAATATTATACGAATACTACATGCGAAAGTGTACGTTGGCAATTACCGTTACAATGGGCTCAAAATTTGGTCGTACCATTGATGGGCAACGAGAAAGGTCAATTGCCACCCGTACAAGCGGTGGCACTGTTGACCGAATTCAATAAATTCAGAGAAAAATTGAGAGTCCTATTCGCGTATGTCGCGTGACTCCCGAAATCGGCTTATACCGAAATTGCGCAATTTTTAGATACGATTGGATATGCATTCCTCTAGTATACACTCAAGCTACTGGTGAGTTTTAACCAGCATTCATGTTTGGCATTTTGTGAAAAGTAAATCGAGAATCAATCGATGGTGTGATCATGACCAAATCAGGATCTCCCTACATAAATTAGTGGTTATCAAATTATTCACTCTGGCATAGCAATAATATACTGAAAATAGCACATAAAAATTGTACAGGCCTACTGTAGCGGAATGTTCAGCTGTGATCAATTTTCAGGCGTGGGATTATATGGATATTTTGCGTTGTGCCTGCTAGGCGGTCAATATATGGACAATAAGAAGGACATTTTCGTACCATTCCTGATGATTTTGAAGTTCATATTTTATATTGGTATGCTAGCTTCCAGAGTCCAGTTCTGGCCATTTTTGCCACGGCCATGGTCTGGGCCAGTTGAACTGCTAAAATCTTATTGTAGGCTGGTTCAAAGCAGCTCAAGATTTACTGCGTCCATTCGGCGAGGACGACGATGACGTAGAATTGAATTATCTCCTGGATCGTCACGCTCAAGTGTCCATGGCGTTCGCTGATTACGTATGCACAATGTCGCCCGGTTTGTACGTGGATCGATTTTTCGAATCCAAACACGTCTGGTTACCGCATACGAAATTATCGGCCGAAATCGATGATCATCCGCCCAATTTGCATACGCATTTATCCGTACGCAAGCATAGTCTGTTCGAATTGATCGATCGGAGCGAATTGAAGAGTACCAAAGATAAGAATACGTTGGATCCAACTGCAGCGTTGACGTCGCCTATTTTATCCTCAGTTGCACATACTGCGAAGAAGAAAAAGGGAAAACAGGAACAGCCTATTGACGAGGATGCTGAAAGGGTCCTATATTTTTGATATTTTCAAATGCAATTTGCTCATACAGATTTCATAGGCATTTCTGCATACCTTGATAGTAGTAGATTTTGAGACAGATAAGCAATTTTCCCAATCTGGGTGTCGGTGGTGGTGCATGGTGCTGCTTCTGTCCAATTATAATATTTTTGATCAATGATGATTCATGTCGTACGAAAGGTTGGCATGGTGCTTCTTTACCAATACAGTAAACCGGTACGGCAGTGTCCCAGCCAAAAATCACATACTGATGCCCATTATGTCAGAATTATCTCATGTACAGTATCTGTTTCGGGCTGTTCACATGCATGGCACATGTGGAACTGGTCCGACCTAAATATGGGAATTGTTTGCTGATTGCAATGGAAAATGCAGCCGACCCAGGATGGAACTGGATTGGAACGGGGTCAAATATGGCATTTTCATGTACTATTCAGTGTGTATCCCGTGCCGTCTGAAGGCCTGCCTTGCTATTGTTGAATAATAATCCCTTTGAAATCCACGCCAATGTAACAGTATCCAAGACAAATCATAATCCACAAGTCACTACAGATAATGCAGTGATCAGAAATAATTACCGAAGATTTCATGCGTATACAAGGCCAAGAACTTGTCATTTTGCAAGTGCATGAGTGGTCTTGCAACTATTCATCATAGAATGAATTGCACAAGCAAAGCAGATTGCAAAGGGTAAGCATTGATTCAGGATCATTTTTCGCCACTGCTTCTTTCACAGGCATCAATGCCCTTTGCATTCATGAAAAACTAGCTTCTGCTGCGAATAGGGATTCCTTCTCGAAAAATCCATGCCGACATCACTGCGTTAACCGCCTTTCATTTGTTCCGTAATCGGATTCAATGCCAGCGGTTGAATAACACGCATTTCTATTGCTGACCGTTCGGCTGAGGGGTTCACTGAAAAGAAGATTTGCACATGATCGATTGATCAGGATCTGATCAATATTGATCAGAAGGGTATCTGCTTCAACCCATGCGACATTGCATGGCGACGCATTGATTTATGCTCACCTTTGCCAATTCCTCAATTTTCGCCTCGTCTTCTTCAATTTAATCGATCTCCTATACGCGTCTTTGATGGAATTATTCATGGCCGTGTACAATATGGGATATCCGGTGCAATTTATGTACGGTAACATATGTACTAAATAACCAATCATAACGAAAGCCGAATTGGAATGTTCTTGCATACTAGTCCATGGGGTCAAATATTGATAAATATTCATGACCCAATACGGCGTCCAACAGCATAAGTAAAACAGGACTAAGCCCAGCGTAGTTTTGACCACTCGACTCAAATACGATTTCCCACGATTCCCGTTCAAATTTAGTCTACTTTGGCTGGTATTTTGTTCCGATTTTATCAAACTATCATTATTACCACGAACGGACAGGGTTCGTGATCTTTTCCTAGTCTGATCCCAGGCTCTGTGCAAAATGCACGCGTAGAAGAACGTGAATAAAAATGCAGGAATCACGTATCCGCAGACGAAACTGTAAACGACGAACGATTTGGAGATATTTTCCGGCGGTTGGAATGAGCATTTGGGTGTTACCGAATAAATCTCGGATTGGTTATAAACGATTATAAAATGGACATTTCCAAACATGTACACGGGTGTCATGAGGATTAAAACCAACATCAGGCATACGCCTATTGCCAAAACGCACCATTTGGATCCGGTGAAAGTGACGTTACTTTTTCCACCTAATTTCGAGTGTTCGATGAAATTGCTGAATTTCGATCTTTGATTGACGTTCAAATTAACGAAACAATATCCGCTCAAGACGACTAATAAGAAAGGAGCGCAAAATTTGTTCAACGTCTCGCTGCATAAGTAGATTGTGCATACGCCGGTCCAAAATGGCAATACCCATTGACCGTATACCAAATCGGTGATCAGGAAAATCAAGAATGGTAATACGATTAGATCGCATGTACATAATGATAGAATGAATATCTGAATCGCTCTCGGCGCATCGGCCGAATGACGTGATTGATGCAAACTGAAACTGATGACGCAAATCACCCAAATATTACTGATTAATCCGACCATTAGTAGAATCAAATATGCGGCTATTAGCCAGGTGTGATTCGATTCCATCTCGTCTCGTTCATGATCGTCGTATTGATCGGACCAGATATACGAATCGATTAGATCGGTATCATTTTTGAACAGCCGAATGAGCTCAGCGGTCGATACGCTGCCCACATCCATTGCTTATGAAAGTATACGATGCTAAGAGACGGGAATCTTTGAATTCTTCAGGAGCAGGCGGATATCCTGTATCCTCTTCGAGATCCTTACGAATTTAAATTAATCCACCTGCTGTTCTTAGGTAACCGGATCAAAGTGAAAATGTCGAGCCTTTTATTAAAGGGCACAAAAGTTGCATTGGCTTCTTTCGCAACAATATTCCTCGTAAGGTCATTCGAATGCCTGAAAAAGGTAATTCCGTATTCACCTGGAAATCCGGTTCTTTTTTCGATGCAAAAAAATGGCTTGTGGACGTGATGACCGCTTTTTCTAAGACTTCAGAAGAACCGCCTCGCCTATTCTAGGGTAGGATGCATTTCGATCAAAAAGGTGCTCGACATAAGGAAATCATGCAAAAAGTCACGCCTGGATGGCTTTGGGCGAAAAAATCCTTCCTGTAATTTGAGAGAGTCCCCAGTGAAAATGGCACCGGCCATCCTCCGACCCCCCTTTAGTTGGACATTGAATAGAAATGTCACTAGCAACTATGAGGAGGCAGAGGCATTGATTAAAAACGAACGAGTAAGGTTTAAACTTGGACATGAGAAACCAGAAGGCGCTAATCAGACACCACCAGCCGAATAGCATTGCATAGCCGGACGTTTTTACTCGCATTTCCCCCGAGTGCCGGACGTTGATTGAATGCGAGTTGCCCTCTAACGTTATTGATTACGCAAATATTGCATGACATATGCATGTCCAGTGTAAGATTTCCAAAAAGCATCGCATTTCGAGGCATGCCAAGTATTCATCAAACTACTTTTTAACAATGTACACATTGGAATAATCCCAACCTGGTTCAGGGCCTGAGACGGTCGGTTTTTAAAATTTATTACATTGTCTGTGCGGATGTCCCTGGAGACCAGACACGTGATTACTTATTCAATAGCCAATAGTCGGGTTTGGTTTGTGAAATTGAGAATTAGAAAATGGGACTGCGAGGCCATTGTCTACGCGTGGCATCTCGTATGCATGAGACGGATAAAAAACGCAAATTTTAACACAAAGGGTCAGTTGAAGAAATGGCTGCAAATATAGGAAGGTGCAATGACTTGGATAGGCGGTCACTACAGTACGCCTCAATACAGTGCACCTTTTGTTATAATTTCCCACCGAGACTCATCCAAAACCATGGTGCTGGGCCAACTGCCCAATATATGCACACAATATACTTATAGGCGTGCTCCCATTGGTTGACCAATGGGGTGCCTTGGATGGACATACATTCCCGGTACCAAGGCAAATAATCCCAACGCCTTGCTGTTATATGATAGCTTATGTTCATCAATGATTTATCAAATCGAAGGTAATCAAACGAGATAAAATGTATTTTTATCGACAGTCCAGCTTCACATGGTCGAATTGTGCAGTGATCAGCTGCGATCAAACAAAACCTATTGGAACAGCACTTTTCCCCAACTGATCCAAATAAATTTGGACTCTTTTACCACACTTTATCCGTAACCATGATATGGCATATTGAAATCGATCGTGTGTAATACAATCTATGTTTCTCCTTGTATTGTACCGTATCACATGTTTGAGCAAAAACTCGAGCCCCGGCACTGGTGGCTGCATAAGACCTTTTACAATTTGATTCAGGAATTTTTCGAATTTTCTCAAACAGTTTTAATTTTTGATTGATAAGCTATAACAATCGGTCAATTATGCTCGGCTATTTAGGGCTAAACTTTTTATACCCTTTTGATTTCTGAACACGTTTGGTTGTACTTGAAAACTTTGCCAGATCAAATCGTCTTTCATTCAGAATACTATGTTCAGATTCGTGACCAAAAATGTTTTATCTACATCTACTCCATGCTCCTAACGGAGCGCTCGAGGGAACAGCGACACCATATACGCATAAACTTTATACCGGCAGGAAGAATCGAACCCTGGTCTGATAAGCAGAGAGCAGGCGTGCTAACCATTACGCCAGAAATTGTCAATTCAATAAAAGCCGCTCTGGATTACTGTAACCGCTCTACATATATTCCAGTTCTGCAATAACATTGCATTGCGATTAGTACAGAAAACACATCAATGCACAAAAATCAAGCATAGAAAATCAGCCTCAGATAATAAGCCATTCAATCGTTCAATGCTTGTTGCAATTTCTTCTTACAATCATGGCAAAAATCGCTTCCCGTTTGCGTCAATTCCTGTACGCTATTCGAATATGTCATGACGCATTTGGGATCTTTTTGACAATGACTCAGATGAAATACGTGACCAGTTTCGTGCGCCGTCAGTCGCCATAACAAAGTCTCATCGCCGTACAATCGATTGGACGAGATGACGGCTCCGTGACCGAACGATCCTTGACCCAAGATGAAATTCATATCGTGATGGTACAGATCATCCGAGATGAAATATAAGAAATATTTCCCTTCTTTCGACGCATCGGATGGCATTTGAGTTTTGCATTGATCCAATAACGTATCCGATACGTATTGGCCTCGATTCTTATCGTAGGCTCGATGATGAGGCGAGAATTCGGTGATCTTCGGATCCAACGATGCACCCACTTCGCCGAATGTATGGTGAAAATGTTGATTCAACATATTCGTGATCATTCGTTCAGGAACGTTGGGTGCTCGAAATATGCAAAACGTGCTTCCGGGCATGATTTGATTGGCTTCTTTTGTGGGTCTGAAATGGAAAAATCCATTCATTGACAAGTCAATGAGAATTGTATTAGGATTTTACAGCATGATCTGAACTGAACTGACGGATTCATTGCCTTTGATACATGCCCAAAGGGGGTCAGAAAAATCAGCCATGGATACTAGACTGATCACTGATCAAAATGCAGTGATATGAAGATGAGAGGATCTTCACAAGAGATTTATTGCATGCACAGTTCTCATCAAGCCATTTTAGGCTGATCCATCAGATTCACCATGGCCATACTGGCTATGGGTCAGTTCAAAATCCATAAAATACTCACCCAAATCACTTGTACTAGTAAAATCCAAATTTCACTATTGGATAATCAGATAATCAATATGGATGTTGATGAGATGGAATTTCGACGCAATGGGATACCCTCGGCAGACAGCTCACGTGAATTGCACTACTCTTGCTAGCATGGATTTTTAGGAGTGCATATAATTTGCGTTGATTTTGAAGTGAGCATAACGCCTTGGTTATGGAATCATGGAGTGAGCGTAAAATTTACAAGTGTAAATTTGCATTTTCTTGTCTTTGAGCACGCAAGTTTTAATCATGATTTTCTTCTGCCACTGGACCAGCGTGCATGATTGTACATCCAATAATCATGTTATGATCTCTCAAAAATCTCAATGCACAGCATGAAGAGAGGCGGTTCTGTTTTATCATCATCAGCAGGGTCAAACCCCCTTACCTACAGTAACCCGTAATGAATGTCCCAATTTTGAAATCAATTAATATGGCAAAAATTATAAAATTTAAAATGCCCAATTTTACGTATCATTACATGACCATGACACGAAACAGCGAATTAAATATGACGTACGAGTAAAATTAGTCATCATTGCGGATCATGGAAGATCATTGCGACAATTCATCATCACCGTCTTTGCTCCGCTTTCTTCAACATTTGGACTCAGGTTCAGTAGAGACAGCAGATGACGAAGACACTTTTTTCGTTGACGATTTCTTCTTATGCCTGCGATGACGTTTGACTTTGCGGTGTTTGGATTTGCTCCTGAAAGATTCCGAGTATTAGAAACTGCAGATTGTAAATTTGCTTGTGCTTGCAAAGCAGAATTATGCTGCTCGTTTTTATAAATTCAGGAATTCTTAGCTTACCTGGATTTCTTCCATTTGACACTTCCCGCCGTCTTCAACGAATCATCTCGGCCCGTTTGCGTTTCGTTGGGCGATAATTGATCATTTTGATCACTGAAATGCGATTGCGTGTTAACATTTGACAAAGATTCATGCATAAATTGCTTACCAGCTTTTCCCATCGCCTGGCTTCTCGATTTTACTCGTACGTTGGTCCCGTTTTTCCCTGAAATCAGGCATGCTTACATAAGAAATGCCAAAAAAGCACAAGATATGGACTTACCCGCTTTTACGAATGGCCGATCCTTTCTTCGATCGATTTTTGTCAGCGTGATCGTCTTTGATGGATAATCGATCTCGTTTACTCCTGAAAAATGAGCAGATGAGGGTTCATGATCATAATGATCAGGGAATGATCAATGGTAAAGATCATGCAAATTATTGACCATTGATCAAAAATGACCCGAGAAAGATAAATAAACTCACCTGCCATCATCCGGCAATTTGGGAGCGGCACCTGCGCCATCAGCCTTCTCCCCATCCATAGCCAAAGCATCCGATGCCAAGGCCATTAATCGACGCAAAGATTCGTAATTTTGTTCGGCCAATTCGCATCGATAACGCCATTCGGACAATTCCTTTTGCGTACATTGGTATTGAGCCAATAATTCGCCCACGCGTAAACGATTCTGATGCAATTCCTTGCTCATCTCGTCGAATTTCGATTTGGCGATACGTAAATCCATTTCCGAATTCCGTTTCTGATGTAACAATTTTTGATACGCATCCAGAATAACGGCGTTCGATTCGTTTCCCGAAAGGCCGATTTCGTATAGAACGGCTTGTAATTCCATGTATTTGAATAATAAGGATTCCGATTCAGAAGTGGATGGAGCTTGGCTTTGCATTTTCACTGAAGAAACTGGCACACGGCCAACCGTTGCTGAAGCAAAAATGGGCAATGAGGGCACAGCCGTGCTGCCAGTCTGCCTTGTCCGACTGAGAATATAGCTCCGCCCATTGCTCCTTCCCTGATTGGACGGCCAATTGAACACGTTGCCAGGGGTTCCGCCTCGCCATCTGGACCGGTTACAGAATACCGTACATTGAAAAATACGAATATTCGCATTGGAAAAACCAATTGATCACAGAATCACAAAGTAATTTTCAACGAAATTATTATTTGAAGATCTCAACCCACAATCAATCATAGCGTTTATCCATTTAGTACATCAAAATTCACATAGGATTATGAACCATCAAAAATGGCATCTGATCGCAATCAACGCCTTTTTAGTAGCACGCTCAAATTATCGGCTGATTTGTGAAGGTTTTGAAAAGCTCACCATTTTTGGCCACCCGATGATGGTCAGATGATGATGATGACCCTGAAGCATGCTTTTTGCCGATAAGGTACGAGTAGCAATCGGATGGCTGACAGCAACAAAACTGAACGTGCCTCGTACAACATCGTCAGTCGAATTTACTCCATCCGGACGCCATTCCGAATCATAGTTATGCAAAAGATCCCTCAAAAGCCTAGATTCTGTATCATTTCTTCGACCAAATACAGGATTCACAAATGAAATTGTGATCAAAATTAATGAAACGAGGCAGTGCATTTTGAAAAAGTTGCTGTCTGCAATGGTTTTTGCTGAACTGGGTTTTGATGAATTTTGAAAAATCCCAGACGGTATAAGAAAATGTGCACACTTGCTGGTCATTATTTATTGTCAAGGTTGCTTTGAGCAATGGCATTTTTGAGCGAAACTTTCAAGCAAGGAGTTGGACCTCTCCTTTAATAAGGAGTGTTCACCTACGTACGTCCTGCCCTGCAACGGAACCCCAAAATCATGCAGTATTGTCATAAGCATTTTTCCAGTCACGTGACAAAAAATGTGCGCGCCGTACAGAAAATAGTCTGCTAGTGCGC
>JAQIWJ010000499.1:0-20273 GCA_034695185.1 Discolaimus major
GCAGCCACTGGTCATTTGCAATCATTGCTTCAAAATAATGGCTAAAGATTAAAATTCTACGGCACATAATGAATACTATTCATTTGCACGCTAGCAAGGCGAAAATTTTGCATCTTTTTATAGACATAGAAGACGAATTTGCTAGATCATTCGATCTTTCTGGATCCGAGACAAGTTTGCAAAGGTTTTTCAACGTCACAGCCGATTGGATGACGTTGGGATTTTAGGAAAGAAGGGCCTCGGAATATTTGACGTGCACTCTCGCCTCCAAACGTCATCGCGTGTCGAAAGTATGCACGAGTTGAGGAAAATGTCAAAAATAAGCTAAGGCGAGATAATTTGAATCACGCTAATTATTCGAGAAAAGGTTGCTAAATGCGTTGGACACAAATGAACTTTCAATTGGAAATATGCGAGCATCCCCTCTTACCCGAGCAAAGGTAGAAGAAATTTGGCCGCTTTATTCTGTTGCCAGAAATTCATAATCCCCATCGTGGCGCCCATTTGATCTTGGCCTTTTTGCAATTGTTTAT
Source organism: Discolaimus major (assembly GCA_034695185.1). Lineage (NCBI taxonomy): Eukaryota > Metazoa > Nematoda > Enoplea > Dorylaimida > Qudsianematidae > Discolaimus > Discolaimus major. The sequence continues at coordinate 534 of JAQIWJ010000499.1, forward strand.
GATATTCTTTCAAGATCATACGTAGTAATTGTAAATACAAATCCTCCAGTCTCCTTTGGATGACCGTAATACACATACTGACCAATGCCAGACCCACGATGACCAATGCATACGTGGCTACCATAATATCCTTCCGTTCAGGCGTCACGTCGCCTAATCCCACCGTGGATAAGGAGATAAAGAAGAAATAGACGGCCGTAAAATACGTCCAATCTTCCCAGATGCAAAATAAACCTGCGCATACGAATATCCATCCTACTGTAGCCGTTAATGCGGTCAATACGGGGACACGCATTAGCTGATATTCGTATTCATCGTCTTCCCGCCTTTCTTCCTCGTCCACATCTAACGTCTCATCGTCGTTGTCCTCGAATTCGCCTACAGTCTCATTCGGATCAGCGGGTTTAGGTTTTTTCTTCTTCTTCATACCGGTATTGGCGTCCGAATCTTCGGAAGGCACTAAATCCGGACTCTGCGGGATTATGTAGGATTTGCATTTATTATAAAAGCACGTAAGATTGAATAGGCCTTTCAACAGGAGGCCGCCTAAATCAGTCAACACTGATAAGACCACTGGAATGCCAATCAATGAATAAAGTATTGTGAATAAACGACCGGCCGTAGTTACGCAATAAATATCACCGTAACCTAGAAAAGAGTTGGGGGTCATTGATTTTATGGACAATGCTAGCAGTGCTTTCAGCACTGCATCTCATTTCAGACAAGATCTTGGCTGCTTGCATGCTGTGATTATGGTCATTCAATCCAGCCTGTGCTGTAAACTACAGCATAGCAGAGGGGTAGTTGAGAGACATTGATTGTATGGGCACTGTAACTGATTTCAACCAAGGTTTTTTGGCTGATTGCAATCAAGTTGGATCAACGATTGTTCAGGAAACCAAGGCTTCTTGCATGCTTTGATTATGGCTGTGCTGTAAACTACAGCATAGCAGACGGGGTACCTGTCATTACCCATGCCAGACAAGATTGCGCAATTTCTGCACCCTTACCAATAGTCGTATAAACTGTACCAGCGAAATACATCGCATGCGAGAATAGCCAATGCGTTTCTTTATATTTCTCAACATCACCGGGGAAATTATCATCACCAACAATATCCTCGTACACTTTCAATATGGCCTCGTACTTAGCCAACTCCTCACTGATATTATGTCTGATTATATCCGCCTCCAATAGCCTACTTCGCGATATATTTATAATGAAATTGGTCAAATTTTGTACGAATTGTTTTCGATCTTCGACGTAACCGTGATATGTTTCGTTTCTCGTATGCAAATCGTTGGATCTTTCCATGAGCAAGAATAGTGCCGCACCGAATACGGTGTACAGTACGATCATTAGGATGGAGATTAAATGTTTCAAGCCTAATTTTCTGTACGCGCGTCGACAGAATATCTTGAACGTTGCGAATGCTGATTTTAATGCTGGTTCTTTCTCCGTGATCACTTGATCGTACGCGGGCGGCGCCGCGTCGTAATCGCCGCCCAACGATGATGCTAACGTCCCGGTATCGTCGATCTCGATCACCACCGGGGCTTGGAGTAAATTACTCCTGGTCGGTTTCGGTACGTTAGCCGCCGGCGATTGACCAGTGGACACGCTTCGGGCCAATGAACCTAATCGACGACCTCGGACTCGGAAATTTTGAAGTATTCGAGACATTATGGATGAGAAAAATTGGGGGCTGGATGGATAGGTGATGGATTCAAAGGGTCAATGAAAAGAGAGCACGCATAATGAACGAACGAACGTTCTTCACTTGACTGAACGGTTGCAGTCACTTGTCGAGAGATTTTTAAAAGCCGCTGACGTTTGTCTCCTCAAGGTATTCGCGCCTAGGGGACGGAGATAATTTTGCACCATTTGTAAAACGAGATGTAACTGATGCTTAAGAAAAGTCCACGGCCGCTCGTTCGAACAGGACGTCCTTCTTGTTTCTCGAAAAGCGTGTGTTTTTTTCATATTTATACCCTTCAAAAGTAGCCTCCCCGATGCACCAGCTGTCGTGGTCTTGTCGTTTTTGAAGACAAGTCTTCTTCTCCTGGCTGGCATAGGTGAAAAGCCAGCAAAAAGCATTCCGCAACTTTCCAGCAAAATACGCAAGGTCATCATTGGCAAAGAGGTTTCCCAGGTTCAAGGCACAATTTTGAGACCTTCTTCACATCGGCCATGCAAGCGAGTCTTGAAATCTGAGATCATGGACTAATATTTGCATAAGTACTTCAGTCAGGAACAGATAGTATGAAAATATCAGCAATGGAGTGAAGGACGCACGGAATTCGCGGTGCTTTGTTGAGCAAGGCATAAAAAATCGCGATATCCATGGACTTTTACATCAGCAATCATACTGATGCCAAGGAAATTCAATTAAACCTGGCACAAATTATAGGCAATCAGATTCTCTGTGCTTTAAAATCTCTAAAATCCTCCAAATAGGAGGATGGAAATTAATCAATTTTATGGTCATCATTTATTGGTACAAAATATCGATTTTCTCAACGATCATGCGGATTTGATCAGTGAAATTGAGCACGATTATATGCCTTTTATGTCCCCAAAATCCAGCTTAAAAATATTCGGAGCCCTCAAAATAGGAGGCCTGTAATTCGAAATTTTCGACAGTGCCCACACTGAACTCGGATTCAGAGGTTACTGTAGCTTTGTTGATTGAAGCATAGGGAAAAAGTCTGTCCAAATACATGCGATACTCGAAATCTGACAACAGCATCGTAATTCCAAGGATAATCGACCTCGGAGAATCCATTGATTACATCGATTTCTTATCGATCGGACTGTGATCACGAGATGATAGGTCATGATCGACTGTAAAGGAACACATGCTTAGATGCAGTTTAGAGCACTTCTTGATCAAGAAAATTCGAATCCGATATTCGTGTTTTACATAACAGAAATTTCAGAATACTATAGCATGTGTATTTGCTTTTTGGATTAGCAGTGATATAATTGATCAGGATTGCGAAATATTGGCTTTTTTGTCTCACGCATTTGTATCATACAAGTTTTTTCGAACCCTGCTCATCGCCTATTTTTCAAAAGCACTTTCACGACTAGTGGATCTTGAGTAATTCCTCAAAGCAGCTCCTCGTTAATATGGATTGGGTCGTGCAAACTTTGCGTCAAAGTTTGGCCTCACCGAAAGCTCATTTTAGCAATTCCCTTCCATTGGGATGCCTGCTTTACAAATTCATCAATTCGGCCTGTCCCCCTCCACTCCCCCGATTCCATTCAAAAAGTTGAGTTTTTCTAATAACTACTTCCGGTACTCAGTATTATTAGATTTCATGAATATACCAGGGGTGACCATTCTCTTAGCAACCGACACGAGAATAATTAGCAATCAGATTTTATATTCATATCATTCACAACCGCCCCTCGTTTGGATGAATGCATTTTCCCCCCAAATGCACTCCCCCGATAAAATAGGGCGGTTTTATTAGGCGTACCGAAATCGATGATCCTTCTGGGAGGCTGTGTTAATTTGTGGCAAGTGCCAATTGATTCTTGATTCAAGCTCGCGGCCGAAACTAGCTTCCAGGCCCTTTTCTCGTGAAAGCATTCTTGACAGGTGTTTTTTTTCGAAATTAAAAGAAATGGTAATTGCTTAGACGAGGCTTCCTCCGAGCGATTCACGCGAAAAGCATTGAGCATATTGAATGATTTTTTTCCACCTGTCCCATTATGAATAGGCAATTTTCTATGCCGGTTTCGAAGGAACATTTTTGCCAGATAAGATAAAAAGGGTCTCTCGACTCTAGTTTGTCGCAAGTTTCTTTGTGGAAAAGACTGCATTGTCAAATATACGTATTCCTTCAATTTTAACTCCGGCCCCGCACCAAGTAATTCCCATGGGTGAAAATGGTTGGAGAAAAATGCTTGTCTTTTGACACGGGGGTCAATATCCATAAAAGGGCGCGCCGCAATTGAATTTATTCAATTTGAATATGGCCCTATTCTTTTTTCCGCAAATTCGAAATCGATTGTTTTATTTGTAAATTGAAAAAAGTTGGGGTTGGTAGCCATGTTTTGAAGGAAAGTGAAATTGATTACTAAGTTCCCTCATTTCGTCTCTTCCAAGGTCACCGCCCGCTTGCAGCACGGATGGTGATTGAATTGAGCATGTTATTTCCCCGTTTTTCGTCCCACGGTTTTTTAAAAGGGAATTTTTCAATCAGCAAATTCCATTGGCCCCCTAATCGCGAGGCGGGCCAAGCGGTTACAGTACGCCTCGGTCATAAGATAGTTAGTCTTGCTTGGGAAATGAGCGAAGGCCTGTACGCTTATCACACTGTCCACGCGTCATCGGGGCCCATTGCTTCTCTAAGAAAGTATAATTAAATTTCCTTTGGATAATGAAAGAAAAACGACCCCGACTCGACTCTGTGTCTGTGTCTGGAGCTAGTTTGCACATGATACCCCGGGTGATGAGTGGGTATTTTGAACAATAGCCTCCTTTTTTAGCGCCTGATATCGATCACATCTCGGTTTCCACTCATTTTCGGAGAGGAAGTAAAACGGTGCATTGAGCTTGGTCCCATTTTTGCATGGTCTGCTAAAATTGGTTGGTCATATATATAATGAGACTGGTCAAAAGAAGTACACTCATTTCCCAATGCCCGTCACGTAAACGGATGGAAAAAGTGCTAAATGGAAATTGAACGCCACGCGAGTTTGAGACACTGACAATGGCTATGGTATGGGAATGGGAATTTCGATTCCCATTATGGATATATATTGCTTTCTTAAGAATCGAGGCGTGTTAGGACGCTTTGACAACCGGAAGCAAGTGACTGCCATTCGTCATTTAAAATTCCTTTTCTCCGCCCTAGTAGTTGGTGCGAAGTGATAGCTTCAAAGGCCATGGCATCCGCTTCGAACGAATCAATGGCCAGGATTTCGTCCAATTCCACTCATGCCAATGATTTGATGCTGGGCGAAATTCTAGTATTCTCCGGACTATTCTCCTTGATTTCTATCGTGGGTATTATCGGGAATAGTTTAGTCATGGCGGCCATTGCTGGCGATTCGAAAATGCGTAAATCAACCATGAACGCGTTGCTGCTGAATTTAGCCGCGGCCGATTTGTGCAATCTGATGGCGTGCGTGCCGGAATTCGCGGTGCTTTTGATGGATCGAGGTTGGGTGTTGCCCGATTGGCTATGCCCTGTATTGAGATTCTTGGAACGAGTTTTCTTATACACATCGTTGCTTACTCAATTGGCTGTGGGTATTGAAAGGTAAAAATTGCACTGGTCCAGTTGTGGCCAGTAAATTTGCATATCTACCGATGCGTTCGATTCAAGATTCGCATTGGCGTATTCACGCATTTTCAAATAGTACTGCGAATCGCATAGATCCCAATCATCTTTTCTCAGCAATTCTATGTGACGAGCTAAAATTGACATTCGATGTCAACCCATTCCAATTTATGGGCGGTCATAAAAATTTCATGACATGCCAAATGGTCAAGGCGTAGTTGGTTTTCATCATTCTCTGTCACCACTTCTAATCAAGATCTCATTTAGAACTGGCAAATACGAATTGACATCCTGGTTTTGATGATGTATCGTATGCATACTTAATTTTAAACGCATATTCTGGATGGAAAATTTTCCTTCCAGCACGTTGCATATATCTAGAATTGGCATAGTTTTTGATGATTGTGAGCCAGGCCATTCATGATTTAGCAAATTCTTGGCTTTGCAATTGCAAATCCTAGCAGGCATTCCGATGTGCTTCAAATTGCGCAATTTTTTAAGCATTCTTGCAAGTCACTCAAAAATTTCTAAAGATTTTTGATCAAATACGCATCACCGTCAGGTTCAGCATGGTCGATTATCCCAGAAAATATATTCACATTCCATGCTGTGACTTATTTACACGGAAATCCGAAGTACCCCCATTCACATGCTGTAAAGTACAGCGTGTGAAAATCCTAGCTCATGCAAAAATCGATTTATGCCACGCTTTCGCCTTCAGATTCATCGCAATCGCTTATCCGATGAAAGTCCATTTATTATGTAGTCGTAGAAAAGTCACCTGGTGGATCGGATTATTATGGTTAGCATCCATGATCTCAGCTTCGCCGTACGCGTGGAATAAGATGATCCGAACTAAATCCGGTCAAATTCATTGCCTCTGGATAATACCCATGAATCCGAAGATTATCCTCAGTTCGGCCGAATGCTTATTATTCTACTTTTTACCTCTCCTACTCATCGTCATACTGTATTCGTGCGTATCGGCTAAATTGTGGAGTCGAAATCCGCACTTACACGAGGGTCGTCGACCGGACTCCCGAGCTTCGGAGACGTTGAAGACGCGTCAAAACGTGGTGAAAATGTTGATCGTATGTATATGCGTGTATTTCCTATGCTATTCGCCCATACAAGCCATATTCATTTCTCATATGATCTTCGGGAAACAGGTGAAATTCGGTTTACGTATACGATTAGCCTTGAATTGTTTGGTCATCGTGTGTTCGACGGCTAATCCCATCGTATACACGTTGTATAGTCATCGATTTCGACGTAAATTCATCAAATTACTCTGCGCTTGGAGGCACGCCTATGCTAGGAGTACGACACCAACGTCCAATACTTGGATGCCGAACACTGCTACCGCCTACAGTACGACGCCGACGAATAATAATTGTACGGGGTGTAGAAAAATGACTCGTGATTCGGATTTGGATTGCGATATATCGTCCGCTCTATTGACTAATCCCAGGACTAATCCCGCGTCGCCCATGCACAAGTGTCGGGATCATAGGAATTCGAGCGCAGTCAGTATTCAATCGACTACGTTCAACGGGTCGCCAATCGTGAATGGGGAGAAGAAAACGGTTCTGTGCATTGGGACGAGTGTATTACATCGATCGTGATCAGATCGATTTGATAATCATGCATTTATGTGCTAATGTCGAAAGCTTGCCAATTCATTTTGGATATAATCAGATATGCTGACGCCCATTGTTTCAATAGGGTTAATCAAAAATATCGATTTTTGAATGATCACTTTATACATTCCCATAACCATAGTCTATTGGAATTTCCATTGACCTGATGCATGGCGTACTGTAACGCTATTTCATATAATACTTGAGGCATTCGACCTCGAAACTCATCATCACCAATGAGGTTAATCAAGATCACTTTATCCAAATTAAAATCATACTACGTCATCAATACTGAATGAGCTCCTATTCATAGAAATCATGGAAGACCCTCCATTACAAAAAAACGCACCAGTAGTCGGATAATACCTCTGTCACAAGATCATAAAAGGCACTGCAATATGGAGCAAAAATATCCTATTCGTACAAAAAATATCTCAGCAAAAATCATCTTAAGGCACTTACACAATGCAGGGATCGGCTTGAGGCCACATGACATTGTACATGGCCTTGTATTTGTCCATCTTCTTCGCTTTTTGTTTCATCCGATTGATCGCCATGATCACGAGTATTGCGCGTCGAAATCGTTGTCGAGCACGAGTAATGATGCGAGGTCCGAGTAAATCCTGGCTCTGCTGATTGAGATCCTCGAAGCTGACTAGCCGAGATGAATCGCAGCTCTTGAGATTCGAGATCGTATTTGTCAGGTATTCCTTTTGGAAGACCAACGATTTGCAGCAATTGGCCGTACGCAAATATTCGAACTGGTATTTCTTAGCCTGAAATAGAACTCGTATCAAGCATGATAGCCATGGCTGGCCTCGGAAACGCTCACCTCTTTCAGGTCCATTCGCAAACGAGATATTTCCTTTCCATCAGAATGCACACGACATAGGAAACCGTGATTTTCGGCAGACAGTTGATCGAGATCAGTGATCAAACGAGACAGCTTTGTCTGAAATAGAAATATGTTAATCAATTGCACAAAATGCAATTGAGAACAGCTTACTTTAACTTCATCCCTTTCTTCCACGGTTCTTCGCAATTCGCCCTTGAGACCGCATAGCTGACGGCTGGATTTCACGGATTCATTCAACGATTCACTGAAATTAGTGGCATTCTATACTAAAAGCCATGGCTTTAAGAAGGGAACATACTTTCCATCGACGTTCTTGGCCAACAAAACGCAGTTGAATGATGACATCGATCCGTTTTGCATTTCGCCAAATAATTCGCAATTGAGTCGATCCAACTCCTTTGCCAAACGCTCATTTTCTTGAAGCAACATCTTGTTTCGGTTAACCTCCACTTGATATTCCGTTCGTATGGTCTGGAAGAAATGGAGTTAGCAAAATCATCCGAATTTTTGAACTAAGTAACATACCTCAATTGTCCTGAACGCTCCAGCTGTCAGCATGTACAAGCGATAAGATGATCCATTGACCAATTCCGGACCCGGTTCCTCGACACCGACTTTCGAATAGCTCCCATCGGTGACATCGAGTGGGCAGCATTTTCCATGGAACGCATAGGCGTTGTTTTCCGTTCCTGCAAATCGGCGAATGTAGGCAGAATGAATGAATGATAAAATATAACACATACCAGAATTATCCTGCCTCGAATCTGCCACTATACTGAGCTCGTTCACTTTGGCAACCAACCGTTGTAGCGTATCCTCGTAACGAATATTGGTATTCACCTGAAGAAAAAAACTGATGAGCATGAATATTGCTCCAAATTGCATAAGCATACCTTGAATTCATTGAATTCTGCGCCGAATTTCACCAGTTCTTCATCTTTGACACGGTTCTCCTCTTGAAGACGCAAAATTGTTGAGCTGAGGTGTTCCTGAAAAACCAAGTGATTCAGTCACATTTGCACTCAATTCTGAAGCTAGATACTCACCTTTTCACGGATGGTTAAATCCAATACGTCCTCCAAATCTTGCATCTTGCTGTCCTTGTCGTGACAATTTTTGCGCAAGGCTTCGTAAGCGACCTAAAAACGGTCATACGATGATCGGAGCAAATCTCAAATATGTATAAATTACCTGCACAGCATTCACTGATTCCATTCGAGCATTATCCGCATCACATTCGGTCTGTAAATCCTGGATCAGCTGATCTTTGTACGCAACGTCCGCTTCCAGCTTTCCAATTGCAGTATCCTGAAAGAAATCACTCTTGGAGAATCTGTGAAACAACAGCTGAAAACAGCTTTACCTTCTCCATGACTTGCTGTTTCAAATCCGCAATTTCTCCATTCTTCTGATTCAACTCCGCTTCGACATCGGCCAGCTGGCGCATCAAATCGTTGATCTGAAAAATAAAAGCTATCAGCATTGCATTTCTGAAGATTTTATGAACATGCTCACCTGCGAATCTAATTTCCCATTCCGCTCCTCCAAATGATGAAGCATTGCTTTGTAATTGCGGGCCTCGCTATCGATCGGATCCGTTTGGTTGGTTGCATCGACGCCGTTCTTGGCCAATATTCGAGAAATATATCCTTCCAATTCCAAAATCCGACGACGTAAAGCCACAATATGAGCGGTGTGTTTGTTCTCCATTTCTTGCTTTTCCCGAAGTAATTGAGTATTGTGCCGATGTAAATCTGAAAAATTAGGCCAATTAGACTGGGCAGCGGAGATAATTTTTTTTAAAAACATTCAAAGCAGAAAATTGACCTCACCTAATGCAACCCGAATTCCGGCACTTCCGCTCAACGACGTAATACTTGCTGAAAGAAAATCCATGCATCAGGCACCACAAATCACATGCTGTACATTCATGTTAATGATTTGTAATCGATCAGCATTAATCACAATTCATGCTGATCAAATATCAGCAAGCATTCTCAAAATAAATGTTAAAAACACTTACATTCACTGAATCCATCGGATTCTGAACGTAAATCACCGTCCGGCGATAACGATTTTCTATCCTTTTCTTCAATACTCATCATTTTAGAATGCCATAATAAGAAAATATGATCAAAATTATTCGGTCGGAAAAAATGTCCAAATTCCAAAATTTTAGGTGCGCGGCTGTTAGCAGACATCCCCATCACGGCTAACAGAATGTTCACATTTCCATGTAATATATCGATTGATCAGATCAATATTCATGGTATTTGAACCGATGATCAGCACAGTAAGCACACGAAATATTGGAATGCCGTCATTTTTCTTACATGGAAATGACATTATAAACAAACATCATCTTCATTCGTAACTCAAAAATCAAGTAACCAGTGAAAAAAAATCGTATCTCAACGCAAAAGAAATCACTTCGAATACAGTCTGAATGTTCGATTTTCTATCATTAGTAATCAGATTCAAATTTCCTCCTCCCGCCGCTTACCATTCATCGTCGTCATCGACAGGTTCTTTGGTCAAGCGAAGGCCAACATCGAAAATGGCAATTCCGTGCTGATTCTTGATATCGAAATGCAATTCTTGCGGTTCATCCCGATCGTCCAACGCTTCCAATATAGCCGAATTCAATGCCGCGATCGGTTTTCCCTGGGCGTCTTTGAACACGGCCGCTTGACTGGCGCCTCGCTGCTTCAATATCTTTTTGCCATCTTCGCTTTTCTTGAAATGATCGTAGTCCAATTCCATATCCGATTCCGTGCCTTCGTCGGCCCAACCGTTCTCGTGACGACGTCGACGACGTTCGGCTTTCTCTTTGTCTCCGTTGGTCGATCCGTTCTTGTTCCGCTCGAAGAAATGCGCCACGTAATCCGAACACGGTCGATTGAAATGGTCCGACATCAGTTTGCGCAATTTCTTGCAGAATTCGGTTTTCTCTTTTTGCATATCCGGTAAATCGTCCACGTATTTGGTCTGAAAGCAAGGATTTTGTCAGGATGAGGATATGGCTTGAGTGTGAATGCTTGCAATGCACCCTCAATCAGCACGCCTCGGTGCAGGCAGCCAATTTACTTACCGCAAACGAGATCATACTCTCAATGGCCATAATAGCGTCGTTTTTGGCGTATTCTATTTGTTCATCCGTCAATTCGCGAGCCGCCCAATGGCTGAATTTGACCTGAAAAATGAAGCCAATCATTAACCCAAAACTTTCCAGTCTTAATATCGACACTCACCGTTTGATTCTTGGCGCTGTCGCATGGAAATTCGGTCAAGAAATTGTTGAGCTTCTTCAATCCCATACCGTTCTCGTCGTAGTCGTCCAAATATCGAGGATGACGTACGAATATGTTTCTCAAATCCACGAAACTGGTCAACAGAACGTCCCAATCCTGAAACGAGCATCAATTACTAGTCATATTTGAACTGATAATATCAAAAAATATACTTACCAAATACAATTTCTTCGCATCGTTTTGAATATTGACGCCCAATTTGGCCACCCGAGGATCTTCCAAGAACGCTTTCAACGACGCCGGGATCGATTGGAAATAACACAATCGGATCAATAACGTATATCCGCCGGCGTTTCCCAACTGGAGCATGGCCACTTTCCCCGCCGATCCGTTTTCGATACGCAATTGATCCGCTTCACGTTCCTTATCAGTGAATCGAGGCAGCGGCGGTGCACCCGGGCCATAAACCGATCGATATTCTTTGTCCCTGAATCCGCCCGGTTCCACCCACTCGCAATCCAGGCCGATCATTTGTAATTCGCCGATCGTATTGAGGAAATTCGGTCGTACCAATTCCCAATGCTCGATTGTTTTGATGATGTGCAATCCGCTGTCCATGTTTGGAATAAAGGCAATCTAGAAATCAACACTTATCAGCATGACAATTCAATAGCCAAATCGATAAGATACATCCGATTCAAACAGATCAATATCAACAGGCAGACCCTATTTTTCGATGACTTTACTGTTATCACAGTTTACCAAACTTCATCAAATCGACACGAATCTGATCATTCAAAGATTGTCTATACGATAGTAAAGAATCAACGCTCTTAGCCGCCACCAAATCGTGCATGGAATAGAATTTCCTGCCATCGCAAGCAGCCGCGATTTGATCCATGCTGGAACGATCCGAAATACTGTTCAACCATTGCAATGTCCATTCGAATGATTCCTCCATGGAATCGAATGATGGGAATAATCGAGCGTACCATAATGATCGATGCGACGAATTCTCGAATACGCTGTCTTTCTTGATGACCGGTGATCGCATCAGCTGAATTGCGGAGAATCGTCCACCGGTGTTGGCAGTCGAATCGATGTAGTCGTCTTCGATCGTCGATTTCAAATCATCCTTCATTCCCAACATAACCGTCACGTACTTGATCGCAGACGAATCGTCGATCGGAGCCGTCATCATGAATACCGAAGCCGATATTCGTACCAAACTATTCTTACTGACGCAATTGGATAATACGCATTCTCCACCGTCGATTGTAAATTCGAATCCAACGCGAAGGCGGCAGAATTCCATCAATATCCTGGCCGATCCGTTGCAAATAATTGGACCATCGATCAGCGAATTCAAAATGCACGCGTTTGGCGAAATTGATTTAGCGCTCGGAATCGACGAATAGACGATACCGCTGGTTCCGAAATCCGTATGGAAGCTGCCGTCGACGCCGCAGAAATGATCCAACAGTTCTTTGAACGTTCCCAAATGATAAAATCTCGATTTGGCGAATACCACCACTTTCAATGGCAATCCGCGGAATGAATCGAATAAATAACGACGAGCCGCTGATAAACCCTCGTTTTGCACCAATGCATTCACTGCTGGAGCTGCCAAATAATCGTCGGTTGCCTCGGATCCCAGCGGTTGTAAGAAATCTCCGTAACAGTCCAATTCGCATGCTAACGGCGAGAGACGGTCGTAAATATCCAATAATTTCTTGACCACCGCCGATGACATGTAGAATGCACTGTCCGTATAAACGATTTCTTGCTTTCCATTAATCGATACAGCTCCTTGTTGACGCATGACGTCGAATGTGGGCTTCTGTAGCACGCGCCGACATTGACTTTCGAAGACGTCTGGTTGCTTGTCCATATTGACAACTGCATCTGAAAAAACAGGACGTGAATTAGTAAGTTGGAAAATCGCTGCTCGGATGCGGTAGCACAGTGCTTTGGACAGCTGAGATATAATCAGCACTAATAATAGCGAAATACTTACTTTGGTCATCCAGAACATAAACACCGTGTTGCTTTCCAATCTCCAACGTAGAGGGATGAGCCAAAGCGACGAAACCGGAACCGTCGAGCGACCAATCCGTGTTGCCGTCCGTTAATCGATTGAAATCGCCGAGATATTCCAAAGTATCCGAAGCCGCCAGGAAAATACCAGGATTCATTCGACGTAGTAACAGTTCGTAGGTGCGTAATTTCAATTCCAATAAGCTCAATGGTCGTCCGTGGTCGCTTTCGGATTCCACAGGCGTGGCGATGAACAGTTTTCCCAATATGCTGGCGTTTGGTTGACGTTGACTGTATCCGCCGGCGTGGATCAATAAAATGCGGAATTCGAATAAACGCGGACCGAATTCTCGATGCAATCGATGCACTATGGACAACGTTGCACCACCGCCGCCTGAAAAAGGATATATAAATGACAATGCTCAAATTCAGCAAATGATGCTTACCAATTTTAACACCTTCCGGTTCATCCGCATACACACGAAAATGAATAGCTGCTTCCGATACATGTTCTGACGATTGTCGTAATTGAACCAATTGTTTCTCGAAAGCTGATTTCTGAGCGCCGTCCATCGCGGAAATTGCGACGACATCCCATTGAATACTGCCCATCACGTATGGTGACCTAAAATTAAGGGAGAGAGTAAATAGAAGTGGAGAATATACATGATAAAATACTCGGCTGCAATGCCACTAATTGCCATGAAGACAATACTATTTCATTTATCAAAGTTTACATTGCTACTGACATTTAGATATCACTGCTAAAGCAGGCTATTCCTGATCATAAGCTTGATCATACAGCAGAAACCGGTGCAATCCTAATCTGATCTACAGTGACCGATAAAAATTTCCCTGCTACCAGCTATTCTTCTAGACAGTGCTAAGAATGTCCAGCATTTCAAAATTTCCGTAAACTTCTCTCTTCTTACCAAACCCGTTCTCCCGTGAGGTTCACATGAATACAATGACGCTCTTTCCTGGGATGTAACGATTTTGAAACGAACAAGCTCGATGACCCGTTTCCATAACGAAATTGCAGACGGACCATTGAGAATCGTCGATGAATAATGGATTCGCAGTCGACGATTCGGCTAAATCCCACATTCGGCCACGATATAGCAAATATTGCAGCTCATTCCCGTCGATCCATGTTTTGTGGATTTTGATGTACAGTAAATCCGATTGACGCCGCTGCATGTAATAGAAGAAATGCGCCAATCCTCGAGCCGTAATGGCTTTACATGCGCTGAAATCGACGTACCACAGCGATAAGCAGGTTTTAGCCATCAATTGCAACGTACGATCGTTGAGAAACGGACAGGCGGTGATGTGGATTTGGCGTAAATGTAATGATCGAATAATGATAGCTCTCAAAGTTCGATTCACGACCGTCTCCGTCCACGACGACCACGAGCATTGATTGAAGAATAATTCCGTCAATTGACCCGATCGACATGTTTCTAATAAATCCTTCTCGCAAATCCGTTTTAAATCGACGTGATGCAATTCGATGGCGCATAATTTCTGGCATTTTCGAACGAACGTCGTCAATATCTCGCCGTCGACGAAGCATTCTTTTTGCAATAAATAATCCTCGATAATTAATTTCTTAATATGACTACCGGCCGCCCATAAAATAATCGCTAACCAATGTCCATGACCGGGTAAATGTTTCGGACAAGCGCATAAATTTACAGTTAATAATCCGCTGCCGAAATCGTCGTCCATGGCAAAATTCGGGCGTGATTTCTTGGGCGATGATCCATCTCCTCGTTGTTGACAATCGTTATCGTGTTGAATTCTAATTGAACTTGATAAATGACAATAATCATCCTCGAATATCAAAATAATATCCGTCAAATGAGCGAAAACCGGCTTCAAAATATTCAACCAACTACGGCACGTGAGGCCGGCGGATAACTTCGATTCCAAAGTCAAAAAACCGAATATACGTTCCAATAATTCACTGGGCAAATCGTCGATGGTCGTATTGGGGCCAGGGGATGCGACTAAACTCATTATTAACAGAAATCACTGGAATTTTGCTGGACTAATAATCGATCTACAAGCATAAAATCGATTTTTCGATTTTCCAGAAAATCTAACGTCGTTTCAGGCGTACTGTAGGCGCAACACTTGATGGTTACGCACGACACCACTTATAACAATTCAAAATCCATTCTAATGTATTTGATGGGAAAAACAGCGCGAAAGCGTACTGTAACCGCTTTTCGCATTTCGTGCACGAGAAGCGCCAATAAAACAAGAAAATACAGTCATTTCAGCCTAACATACCCATACTTGAAAGTCGCATAAATCAAAAAGATCAAAATAACATGACAGTTCAGTCATTCATGAAGTTGAGAATCGCATCTTTTATCAATAAAATCCATATCGGTCTTCTCTCTGATTTCAGTCCAATTAATGTAAGTTTGGATATTCGTCCGGGGGCAAGGCCAACGTACGGCAAATTGGGCAGGATTTCTGCTGTTGAAACCATGCACGCAGGCACTGAAATAAACCTTGATATTAGAATAAGACATTTGCGATAACACTAAATGACTTACAGCATCATGGCCACGATGACCGCAATCCATAACCAGGACCATCTTCACCGATAATTTCTCCAAGCATACGAAACATTCGTCGTCATCGGAATGCGCCATTTGTTGACGTTGCGGTTGCATTGGATGACGATGCTGAATCGGATACTGAGCACCGACGCAATGTCCAGCGGAGGCCAACGGATTTGGGAAACTCGGAATTTGAGGCGGTAAACGAATCGGTTGATGTTGCTAAAATGACATAAATATTAGCGCAAAATTAATGCAAAAATACGCTTCCACATACCATCATCGGTCGTTGTTGCATCGGCAGTCGTGGTTGCGGCGGCATTGGTACGGGTGCAACTGCTGGTGGTGCTGCTGTTGGTCGTGGAAATATGCCGTACACGATCTGGCACACGCCTCGAACCAATTCCTTGTACGGGATGCCTTTCAGCGTTTCGTTCGGCGTACGCTTTCGAAATTCCTCGACTCCTTTCAATACGCTTTCCCTGAAACAATAGCGTATTTAGCACAATCCATAATGGCCTGGCATAGTTGCAATCAGGCCAATTCAAGCAAATGCTTACCGCGTCAAATATGGATGTTCCTCAATAACTGCATTGATCAACATTTCCAATTTTTGCAATTTCTTTTCGCCGGAAGCCGTATCTTGCTGCGCTTGAGCGACGGTTGCTGAAGCACCACCGACTGGAACTGCGACGGACGGTGCAGCCTGAAAAGAAGCGCGGATTGCACGACTACATCCAATACAAATCAGCACATTACTCACCACGGGCGGACGTCCTCCGGTAGAATAATTCAACGACGATGGTGGCGGAGATGGCACCGGCGGTGTCGAAATCGGCCTGAATGAATTCGGTGGCGGAATCTCTGCTTTTCGGATTTCTGCCGTTCCAAAGCCGCTCCCAATAACATGCGGATTAATATTCGATTTCGGATGAAATCCTGGCGGCGGTTGTATTTCTTTCGGCACGGTCGACGGAACGTCGAAATTGGAGACGGGGGCTTGCGACGGTGCTGCGGACATTCGCGGTGCAATAGCTGGTTTGATCATTGCTGCTGCGGGTGCTGGCGACGAAAGGCGAATTGGGTATTGACCGACGTTCGAACGAGGAACCTTACCATTTTGACTACGACTGCTAACAATTGATGCAGGGGACGCTGCCAATGAACGCTGGCTGATCGGTGATCGGATCAGCTAAAACAGCACCTGTAATTGAATGGATAATTGAACATGAAACTTCATACCTCTGGATTCGTCGTCGGTTTCATTGGTGGTTGCGGAGGCGCTGGCGGTTGAGGAACCGTAACTGGGCGTAAATTGGCCAATCGCACACCGGCTTCCACTTGACGTACTTGCTCGTCGAATGACATCTGAACGATTGCGGGATTAGAAGCAGCACGTTTCAAAACTAAATGATCTTACTCCAATGATGTTGATCGTATGTTTCAGCTCCGCCAAATTTTGCTCCCACTGTTTCTGATATTGAACCAACGCAACGGCTTCTTCTTTATTCGCCCTTAAAAAAGTAGCTGTAGTAAAAAAATTCGAATTCTGGCATCAACTCACTTTTCAATGATGCTGTTCAAATGATGAATAATGAATTCGGCATCTTTCTGAGCCCTGTCCAAGCTACGAATTTCCACTTGACGTTTCAACCGCAACAGAGCAACCTGAAGCAAAGAGCAGTTTCATACACAAAACCGTCGAATAAGCTAAACTATTTACCTCCGCAACAGCAGCTCGTTGCCGAAATTCGTCCACATCGATATTACAATTGCATGGCCTGAAACAGGACGATCTCAATAGAGATGATTCATCACAATTCGCGCTGAAACTCACCCGTTCTGGACTTCGCAAGCTTGCGCTTCCAACTCGGCGTTCCTCGTCTGCAGATCCTCCATTTCAGCGGATAATCTGAAAATACGACCATACAGCATACGTATGATGTAAACGAAAAATCACACAAACTTACGCATTATAAGCTCTTGTTTTCGCTTCCAATTCCGACTTCAACTTCTTGATGTTGTCTTCGAATTTTTGCATATCCTGCGTATGCTTCTTCTTGTCGTTGTTGAATTTCAACTTTTCGTGATTGAAGCTCGATTGTAATTTCTGAAAGATCGCGTACATGGAGAGGGTGTATGGAAAAGTGAAAAAAGCTCAGCATACCTTCAATTGTCGATCTAATTCGTCTCGTTCGGCCGTCAGCTCTTGAATTTGCGCATCGTATGCCTTCTTGGCGCTTTCGGATGTTTTCTTCAAGTTCAATAATTCCTCCTTGATACGTTGAACTTGCCGATCGCAAAAGTCCGCGTCCATCATCCTTTCGTCACGGATCTCGTCAACGGCCGGCTGGACATCATCCTGGATTTCATCTTGCACCGAATTCGCACGTGACGGTTCCTCGGATGCTATTTCCGCTTCCCAATCGTCGGGGACGCTGCCTTCTTCCAATGCGGTCGCAGTTGGTGCCACAGGCGTTGTTTCAGCAACAAGAGTTCCATGGTTTTTTTCCTTTGGTTTCTCCTCAACTTGACTGCTTTCCATTGGCGGTGGAGTTGCTGGCGGAGTCGGGGATGGTGTCGCCGTTGGAGTCCAAGAAATTTCGGCACCGGTTGCAGGATCCGTCAGCGCCAATACTTTCTTCCGTGGAGCTGGTGATGACGAAGATGTCGACGAAGCGGAAGTATACGCAGGCGTCCCGGTAAAATAAGCCGACGTTGGCGGTCCGGTACTGCCCATCAAGCCGCCTGCTGGCATTTGCGTCGGTTGCTGCTGCTGCGGAGGCAGTTGCATCATTGGAACGAATGGTGCCGGATGAAAAATCGGCGGCGGGGGCATAAATCCATGAATCGAAGTACCGTCATTCGTTGACCATGGTATATTCGGACCGGGGGCTTGCATGTATGGTGGCGCCAGAACAGGAGTCGGTTGTATTCCATATTGATACGGTGGACGGACGAGAAAACCAATCGATGTCGGCGTTGTTATTGAATACTGCATGGCTTGCGATGCTAAAAAGAAACGTGCTATATTTAGAAAGGCGTTTCAGACCAGTGCCTTTCAACACTGAACATGATGCGGAGTATACATGCGAGATAAGGAAGGAAACTGGTTATGACTCGACGTTTAGGCATCGAGTACACATACACGCGATGTATAAAAAACCGCCAGGTACTTACCAGGTATTATTCCTGCTCTGGGGTCACCGGCATCGCCACGATCACGAACGAGTTCCTGGCCATAAAACTGGTCTTCAGGCTCGGCGGATGGAGGCGAACTGGCACATCCGCTGTTCGAAAACATTTTTTGCTGCTGTTCGGCCATTGTGTAAATATTCTCGTCATCATCGCCAGCAAATACCGAAGACGAACTGGCTCCCCTGAAAAAGAAGTCGCCAATTTACTATAGGCATGCGACATCACAACAGACTTTGACCAGGTCAATCGTAATCTGGCCAAGAAAAGATAATTTTGCATACCTTGGTTTGTCGCCAAACTGGAAATCTATTTCCACCGGCAGCTGACGTCGTTTTTTGACCTTTGATTTTTGCTTTGGACCATTAGCCTGAAAAATGCATTTGCTCAGCATATAAATAATATCGCCATGAAAATCTCACTTACTTCCGTTGCCTTTTCGCCGCTATCCCGATCATCATCACGACGTAATAATACGGCTAAAACGAAAGCGTCCATTAATTCAGGAAACCATTGCGCAAGGAAATTTCAATTACCTTGGCGTTCGAAATCATCTTCCTTTTCCATATTTTCCAATTCATCCTGTTCGACGGGAATATCTTTTGTCGGATATTCATCGCATTCATCTGAAACCCAGGACGTAATCAATTTCTTGACCTTTCAAAAAATCCGTGTCTCTTACCGTGAGAATTATGATTTATAATTGGGCATTCATTTGCAATTTCACCATCAGGCGGAAGTTCCGCCATTCTTTCGATTATAGATAAAATAAAATTCACCAAATTCAATAGAGTGAACGTTTTTTGGATTTTTATTAACTTCCGAGCGAACGGAGAAAGATATTCGGTCGAACTTTGGTCGGAGTCGAGTAGTCCATCTCGATTGTTT
>JAQIWJ010000500.1:0-20267 GCA_034695185.1 Discolaimus major
GTCCTTTCAATTGCACGACATGCGGATGTTGGAGGGCGGCCATGAGTCGAGCTTCGTCCATGCATTCGCTTCGCTCTGTCTTCCCCGTATTCTCGGCCAACATCTTGACGGCGATTTCTTCACCCGCACCCATCCCTTCCGCTGGCAACAGGACACCGCGCCATACTTGTCCGAAATTGCCCTGAAAAAAGAGGAAGCGTGTTTTAATTTTTGCAAAATATTTGGAAAAATTCAACTTACTCGTCCCAGTTCTTGTACCAATTGAATTCGTGGGCTATCGATCAAATCCAGCGTGTTCAATATGGGCGTTTTCAGCTCCGTATCCGGTCGACCAGCTACGTTGGCTCCGCTCTCGTAATAGTACGTGATCAACGTCTCCAAGGTGGGGAACGTCTGAAAAGAAGACGCCAATTATTAATTGGCAAGAAATTCAAAAAAACATCAAAAAAATCGCGTACCATATTTTCGATCTTGTGCGGTTTCTCCGACGTATCAGCAAATTTGAAATGGACCACTTCTCCGCGTCGATTCACGCTCAAAATTCGGCCGCCTTCTCCTCCGCGTCGTAGCAGGAAATCGCCGTGCGTTTTCAACAATTCCGTTACGAATTCTCTTTGAACGTTTTTGTAGTACAGCTTCGAGAAATCGATTGGAGGCTGAAATTAAAATGACACGTTTTTAGAAATTTGAATTTATTTGGCCATATGCCAAAAATTATTCGCTTTCAATGAAAGCGATGAAAAAAAATTATTCTTACCTTATTCTTGTGACTCGACATTTTCCCGTTTTCTCTCAATCAAATTCCGTACGAAAGACGAATCTATCCAACCGACCAATCCACACGACGACAGAACCAACGAATGACGTCGATTTTCGTCTACCCAACGCACCAGTACCCAGTAAACGCCTCTGACCAATCAGAAGCGAGTAAGCATAGGTCACGTGACTCGCCAAGAATCACAATACACTGTACCAAGTTGTGCATAGAACGTAAATCCATCGATCGAATTTGAAGAATCGATTCCTGCCCACGTATTCTTGAATTTGGGAAATTCCAAAATGCAATTTTTTCATGAAAGAAGCGATTTTAAATTCATGCAAATAGCGCAATTTCTATGCGTTTTATGATTATTACAGTATGCCACTGATCATAATATTGAAAATTGCGTAATGCTAATCAAATATTGATGCATCCATGATTTGCGATGCTTATTTCTGTTCAAATTTCCACATTTCCATAGCTTTTCTTCCGCCTTCCGCTTCTTTCACTTTCTCCCGATATTGCATGAGAATAGGAGATCTAAATCCCCGCATTTTTGTCATAGGAGTTCTATGAACTGCTTATACCAAGACTGACCTCGTCGCGATGGTGCTCGACCACGCATTTTATACGCATATGCCCATTTTGGGGGAAATCTGCTTGTAGATTTTCAAGAAAATTCTTGGATCATTGGCATATTTTTATTTGTCAAATCTGACCTCACATGTCCACCGATTGAATCATTACCCCTGGTTATGATCAGTGTCAAAAGAACGTTGATTATTAGCAATCTTTACAAAGGCGGCTAGTCCGATATTTATTTATAGCGGCTAAATTTAAAATCCTAGTATAATTTATTTCTTGGATATTATCGGCCTTGGACAGTCTCATTTGGCGATTAGAAAGCTCAGTTTATTTATATCCGGTCGATCTGATCAACGAAATTAGTATCAGTGGCTTCCAATTATCGTCAGTGATTTGAGAATATATATTTTGGAATCGTCATCAAATTCTCACGCATGTTCTCCAAGAAAGGTCCGCCTGGCGATGGCGGTATCGTGCCGTCTGATGCGCAATCCAGAGAAAAGTAAGCGAGATTATTTTTTAAAATTATCAATGATGCATGATTGATTTTTTTTCAGGCTGGTCCTTTACGTGTACGAGTATTTATTACATATGGGAGCCAAACAAGCTGCTGCCACGTTTCTCCAAGAGATTCGATGGGATAAAAATATTACAACGCTTCAAGATCCGCCCGGATTTCTACATTCATGGTGGTGGTAAGCGAATGCATATGATTTTTTAATAACCAAATCACTGAATGATATTTTCTTTCAGCGTATTTTGGGATTTATACTGCGCTGCTCCGGAACGTCGCGATACCCATGTTCATTCGACGGAAGCGAAAACATTTCACGATTTCGTAAGTATTCATACATTCATATCTGTACTGATATTCATGAGAACTTTTTCCTTTCAGGCATTTGTGAACTCAGGATATTCGGTCAATGGGATACATGGTCCGGTAAGTTGGTTGAGGTTTAAAACTGTTGTGTGAGTGGAAGAGTGATTGATGGCTGAAATTGCGTTGCGCGTAGAAGCTAGCATGAGATTGCGTAGAAGGAGGGGCTGATTTTTTGCATGATCTCGGTATTCTGCACTTGGTTTCTGGCGTCTTAATTGAGCCAGTTACGCCATACCGACGATGTGTACGACCGAATTCCGGAATCTAGTTTATTCGTTGTGGTCGACGAGTGACCTCTGTCCTTGTTCTTTTGTGTTGGTGTCTTTTTACGTCTTGGCGGTTGCATTCGTCTTTTCCACCCTGGAATTACTGTTTCGGTTGGTCGTACTTGATCAACTGTCCGGATTGATACGTTCTGTTCTGTCTGCGTTGGGCTGGCGGACAGACGTGTATTGTGTAGTCGGCAATGTCTCGGCGAGGAGGAAGTGAAAACGTTGACACCGCACAGGCGGCGGTGGCCTTCGGACTTCATGCGGAGAGTTTGGTTAGGCGTATTAGGAATGATTGACAGGATGTATACCCTGTCTCTTCTGTACTGTAGTTTTTCGATAAGGTCTAAATACTGTTGGAAAAACGGTTTTGCTAGATTTTTGTGAGCATTGAGATGCGTGCGTTTTGGCTTTTCACGGTGGTTTGAATCTGCTAGGATCATTCGCGGTTGAGCACTGTAGCTGTTGAGAATACTAGCTCAGTGATGCGAGGATGCTTTTCGCCATCATTTGGTGTACGTTTTGGAATTCAGTGTATTGGCGATGCGGCAGTTCATTGTCTCCATTTCTGTCGTGGTTATTGATGTTTTTGGGTGAAAGAAATCATTTACACCCAAACAACTTATATGTGGTAGGCTTTCGTGCCTTCCATGCGTTGCTTTCCGCTAGGTTTCGTGGTAGGGTTTTTTTCCATTCGGAGCTGATTTTGCGTAGGTGACACTGCCAATGTGGGCAGATGGGTACATATGCTAAGGCGGTTGGAATAGGGAATTTTTTCATTTCTACTCATCAGCCATTGCGGATGCTTTCTCTATGTGCGTTTCTGAGTATTGAGTACAAAAGGACGAGCATATCCAGCCAGCGTTTCTCAATGCTCGTTCTCCGCTAGCTTAGCTGTCTTCAGTCACCACCGGTCGGAGGTCGGGCAGTAGAAAGGACGAGTCGATATACGAGTTAACGCTTCGTTGAACGATGGCTGGAGAAGCTTCTGAAAATCGATATCATCCACCTCGTCCGACCTTAGCTTTAGCATCGTCGTCGTACTTTCTCGGTAGTCGCATTGGCTAGTTGGTAGGTGGACTGCCGGTTTCGTAGTCGGATCTTTCTGCTTTATGCGTCTTCTACGAGCAGAACTGGACCGACGACGGCAGTAGACAATAAAATAGAACCTTGCACGATTCTTCAGCTCTGCTATTGCGGCACAATATATACGCGTATGATGATGAGGAGAGACTAGCTAGGCAACTTGCCTACTAGCTGCGGGAGAAACAAGGAATAGGTACCGGCATAGCTTCATCGAAAGCGGAATTATAGGGATGTGGAAATGAGGAAATGCTTCTCCTTTTCTGGACGCTTGCTTATTCGCGTCCTCGGGTGCTTTGGGGACAGGGAGGACATCTGAATAGTGGATGACTGATGAAATAGCACATTATGAGCAGTTTAGTAGGAATATCCGTTTCAAGCTTACGGCAAGATACACTGCGATTGGTGCAGACACTTGCAGCCGCATGGTATGGGCTTGAGATGTTGCCACATCTGTAGAAGATCTGCAGGAGTGTCTGGGCTTGTATGCTTGTGCGAGCGAATTTTTATAAATGCTTGAATGCTACATTGAAAATGATGACTAAAGAATGTTTTCACTTTCAGAATCCGGCACCAAGTCCACTCGGTTTGCCGCCACAAGGTCTCGACGGCATGCAACCTGGCCCAGCTGGAATGGGTGGACCGCCGCATGCTGGCTTCTTCGCGCCTCCAGGTCCAGGTCCTCATATGAGACCATCACCGCCGCAACAAGCATCTTCGCAACAGTCTCCGCATAGTATGATGAATCAAACGGTAAGAAACAATTTTGTCTGCTTGTTTTTTTGACTCAAGAATTTGTATTCTAGGTATTCATTAACTCGGCGAGGTTTCAAGGTCCAAGAGGTGGCCCTGGCGTCAGGCTACAAGAACCGCAACCTCAGTTCGTTGGTGGACCTGGACAGCCGATGTTTCCGGATCAAATGCGAGGCGGTGGACCATTGATGCCTCCGCAGCGAATGCCTCCAGGTCCATCGCATCATCAAATGCGGCCAGTTGGTCCAAACGTAAGTCATTCATGCTCCCAATAGTGCACTGTTGAATGACATGTATTCGTTTCAGGGATTCCCGCCGAATATGCGGCCAAATATGGGTCCAATGGGACCTGGCATGCCTCCTGGACCGCCTCATTTGCAGCGATCATGGTCGGGATCATCGGTGAGTTGTGAATTTTTATTTCTGCAGTCGTAAAGCATTCTATAAGAAGCATTCTTTGATAACTTGCTGCAAGCAAATAATGCTCTTGTAATTGTGCTAAATAATACCTGCACTGATGCCGCAGGTGAATTTCCCTGAGCCTGGACCTTCTGGCCAGTTTGTAAGTGCCCAGCTGGGCTATGTGAAGCTATCAGTCTATCTGCAATGTTTCTGCGTGGCTTCTGCGCTTCTTTTGTTTAAAGTAGTTCTTTCCTCCGTATTGCAAGAATTCTGTCTTGAAAGAATACTCAATCTGCCAATTTTTCAGGTACCCCCAATGTCGACGAGCAACGGACCAGGTCCAGGCGGACCCGGCACACCGATTATGAGAAGCCCTCAGAGTTTGCCTGGTAAGCGGTTTCTCGTTAATTGCGAGGCATCCCAGCAGATGCTCTGCGTATTTCAGATGGAAATGGGCCAGATCGATTTGGCGTGATGCAAGGACCTGGTGGACCGTCAATGGGAGGGGTAAGATTTTCAATACTCTTATCAATGCAGAATCCAAACCAGTGCTCGCATTTGCAGTTTCCCATGGGCGCAGAGACGTCTGGTGTTGGCGGTATGAATGAAATGTTGCTGAATGGCGATGGTCTGGATATCAAACATTCACCCGCGTCGACGCATGGCGGCTTAAATGGCGGCACACCGGGTCCAGGCGGTCCGAATTCGGTACCACCGTCAACGTCAGGCGAATCGTGCTCGTTGGATTACGTATCGGCCATGCATCCATTCCAATCCGCTGTAAGTATGGAATTTGGTAGCAAATTCCAGTAAGCTTGACATAGTCAAACTCATTGAACATAGGCCACATTTGATGATCTGAACTGAGCGAAGCTATTCTCGCCAGGATCATGAGGCGGAAATACGAAAGATCAAGGATACAATTTTCGAAGAATCCAAACGGTTCGAAGGCGGTAAAGATTCGGATGCGGGCAGTGAATTTCTCATGCAATGACACCTTCTCGATATCGAAACGATTTGCTGGCGAATCCAGTTCGGCTTTCCTGACGAGCTCCAGTCGGTTATCATTTCGTCAGCAAAACTGGCATTGGTGATTGGGAATTTATTCCGCCCCGTCTGACTCTTTGGTTACGTGATGGTTGCGATCTCGGCATGGATCGTTTGGTTCTTTTGGCCTTAAATCGGCGATCGATGCGTAAGTACGAATTTTTGTGAGCATGATTTCATTTTGTGTGATTAGGGTATGCAAATGTAAATTGGTTAAGGCGTATTTTCAATGAGGATTTCTCTTGTGTTTTTTTGCAAAGATTTTGGCTATGTTCTGCTAACAAATTCATTGCGGCAATAGGCATCTGAAAGAGTTCTTGCTAGTTTTTTGATTCAGCTTGTGCAGCTAATTCCATATGTCGGCACAGTTTTTTCATCTCACCCACTAGTACAGAGCCGCTTTTTGCACTTGCGGAGAATTCTGTGAGCGTTTTTTTGGATCACGCTATTTATTGATTGATATTGCCCGAATCGATGTTTTTTTGTCACTTTCGATATGTGCATGTTATCTGCGGTGATTTTCAATGTAATTTGGCCAATCGATTTTTTTGAGATTTGTATTCTATTTCTGCTCATGTTTATATACATTTGGTTGGGGTTTTGCGTAATGTCGCAATCGTGTACATAGGTTTTGTGACAGGGATGCCAGTTGTTTGTAGACTGGATTTTATTGATATGTAATTATTGAGCGTTTACGATTAGGAATTTGGTTGATGAGAAATTTTTTTGATCCCCGGAATTGGTGGCATGATGTTAGGTTTTATGCCATTTGATCGTTCCTTGTTCGCATGACATTGCTTTACTTAGGACATGTATTTTTGTACAAGACATTTTTGTACATGCGTGGAGTAATCTTTTGATTTTTTTTCATCCGCTTTTTCTCTGACAAGCGTGTCAGTGATTTTTCTTTTACTTATGGTACCATGTGTAGGATTGATCTTTGAATCCTGAGTCGATAATTTTTGTAATTCCGTAAGTTTTTTTCACGAGATCGTACAGGCATAGCGATAAGCTTATGTTTATGATTGCGATGATAGGATAGATGAAATGTATTTTTCTTTATCTGTCCATATATAATATTCACTGGCATCCGTTTATACATAATCGTATGGTCGTATTAAACCGTAATTTATTATCTCATAGCTTTGGTTTCTGATCGATCTGGTGATGATCAAATTCCTTGGATTTTTATGGCGATATTGTGTAATGTAATCATTTTTAGGTAATTCCATTGCTCGATCATCCGATTGCGCAATAGGGGACGTATCCTGCTCAGAAGTCGAGTCCAGTCGAAATTTGTTCCAAGATGCATGGCCATGATCGAATGTTGGTGGCAAGAGTGAGCGAAGTACGAGATCCAATTCATCATTGATCGATTATACTTACCCTTATTTTCAGTATATCGAGAACGCTGCTGATGAATCGATCGACGTATTCACAATGGCCAAGGATTTGCAAAATCAATACAAGTAAGTTGATTTGAATTTGCATACATAAAAGTGATTTGGCCTGATTTCATTTGGTCCAAATCAAGCGTGGCTTGATTCGGACCGATTTCAAAATCATGAAATGACCTGATCCAAATTTTCAGGGAATACAATCGAAGGAAGCGAATTGCATTCGTATCTGCAGTACGATCAGGTATGTCATTTTTGAATCATGATATTGCATAGATTAAAATCGTTTCCTTTCAGTCTACGAAATGGTATCGAGCACCAAATACGATCAAATCAACGTCAGTGGAAGAAGAAAGCGAAAGAGGTAAATCTGATTTTTTTTTATTTATTGCGCAATTGAGTATCTCGAATTCGAATTTCAGGAAAAGCGGTCGTGAGGAAGATTGGGAAAGCGATAGTTCGGTTATGTCGGCCCATTCGTCGGATAGCGTCATTGAGGATGCGGTCGTCAAGGTGAGCGTCTGGATTTGCATAAATGTGGATTACATGGATTGTCTTCCAGGGTGCGAATATGATGAATTCGTCGTTGACCAATCTCTACCGGAAGAAGGCTAATGGAGAAGGCACATCGAGAGACCAGAATTCGAGTATTTCAATGGCGAAAGAAGGATTTTTCATCGATCGATCACCAGCCGTCGCGGTTCAGGTGAGAATTGGATTTGGTCTGCATGATCAAATTTGAATTTGAATCCTGTTTCAGGAGGAAACCAACATTGGTGGGAGGTCCACAGCCAAGAAACGGTCGGTCAAAGCAAAGGCCATTCGAGCAGATCCTGAAAAGACCAAAGGTAATATTCCTCCATTGAAATCTGATCAGAACTCTGATCAGATGTATTTAGATGTGACGGTATTGGAGAAATCGACGGTTACATTCGCGGATATCGGTGGTGCTGAAACCGAATTATTGGTAAGCTCTCTTTCTGAGATTTTATCGGAAATATTGATGCATTTTATTTCAGGAATTATGCAAAATGCTGGTACGAATGAAGAATCCAGGCATTTACGAAACGTTGGGCGCACAACCGCCTCGTGGATTCCTGCTTCACGGACCACCTGGATGTGGGAAAACATTATTCGCGTACGCTATAGCAGGGGTAAGCTCTCGAATTTTGCATTATCAGGCGCTAATTATATTATTTCAGGAATTGAATATGCCATTCATCAAATTGGCAGCGACCGAACTCGTATCCGGTGTCAGTGGCGAATCGGAACAAAAGATTCGAGAATTATTCGATCAAGCGTTGGCATTCGCACCGTGCATTCTATTCTTGGACGAGATCGATGCGATCACTCCGAAGCGTGATACGGCTCAACGCGAGATGGAACGTCGGATCGTGGCTCAATTCGCCTCCTGTTTGGATGGTAAGGGGATAGATTCGAATTATTCAGCATAGCCTCACATCGATCGCTGTTTCAGAATTGAGAACGAGTGGAAAACATGTGATCGTCATTGGTGCAACGCATCGACCCGATTCATTGGATCCCGCTTTACGAAGGGCCGGTCGATTCGATAAGGAAATCGCGTTAGGAATACCGAATGAGAAAGCTAGAGCGAAGTAAGCTTATATCTCATTGATCCAAAGACCTTGCGGCATTGCATTCTTTTTAGGATTCTAGAAGTTCTATGCAAACAAGTTCGATTGGAAGGCAATTTCGATTACGCACTTTTGGCCAGGCTGTGTCCAGGATACGTCGGAGCCGATTTATCCGCTTTGGTCACTGAAGCAACGGCGTCTGCCATCGACAGGTAAGATTGCGCAATTTGTGACTACTATTTAAACTTCGGCCTATTTCAGGATCTTCAATGCATTCTCGACCAAGGGAAATGTCGGTCGGGACTTGACGGCCGTGAATCCGAATTTGGAAAAGCTGAATGCGGTGAAAGAACAATTAGAAGAATGTAAGTTTGAATTTGTATCCATTCGGAGCACTGAATTGACAATTCTTATTTCAGTACTACGTTGGATTAAAGATGGATTACCATTCGGCGATGAAGCATTGGAGAACGTTTGCGTGACCATGGATGATTTCCAGGTAAGTAGTTTCAGATGGTTTCTGATCTTTTGCTAATTCGCGTCTCGTTTTCAGGGCGCATTGACGAAGGTGTCACCGTCCTCAAAACGCGAAGGTTTCGCAACGGTTCCGGACGTCACGTGGAAAGATGTCGGTGCATTGGTCGATGTTCGTGAAGAATTGAAATGGGCGATTTTGGTAAGCATTATTCAGTTGTTGACTACTGTTGAATCTGAGATCCCAATTTTCAGTATCCGATCCAACATCCGGAAGCGTTCGAATCGTTGCGGTTAGAATCGAAACCTCAAGGCATATTATTATGCGGTCCCCCTGGATGTGGGAAAACGCTGTTGGCCAAGGCGGTCTCGAATGAAACCGCGATGAATTTCATCTCGGTGAAAGGGCCCGAATTGATCAATATGGTAAGAATAGGATTTTCTGCTTCGTTCCCCAGATTAAGATAGCGTATTCTTTCAGTACGTGGGCGAAAGCGAACGTGCGGTTCGAGAAGTATTCCAAAGAGCAAGAAACTCGGCTCCGTGCGTCATATTTTTCGACGAATTGGACGCATTGTGCCCGGAAAGATCGTCGTTCGAGGTAAGGTTTTGGGATCCTTGGAAATTCCTGCGTTGCAAACGGATTGGTTTTCAGACTGGCGCAAGTGCTCGAGTCGTTAATCAATTGCTTAGCGAAATGGACGGTTTGGAAGGAAGGCGTCAAGTATTCATAATTGGAGCTACGAATAGACCAGGTACGTGCCAGCTGCATGCTTATGAATCTCGCCTCAGGCGAGATTGCGCAATTTGGCTATTAAACGTGTTTTTGTTTTCAGATATGATCGATCCGGCTGTACTACGACCAGGACGTTTGGATAAGATCGTGTACGTTGGTTTTCCTACAGTCAACGATCGGCTGGATATTATCAAAGCTTTGACAAGGGTAAGTCTCAATATTCAGTTGCCTGCCGTTCAGTTATACAAGGCTGCCTGTTTCAGGATGACAAACCGAAATTGGATGATGACGTCGATTTGAATACAATTGCGGCGGATGAGAGAACGAATTGGTTCACGTGAGTATATATTTGTATTTGACCAGTCGATGGTCAACAATCGAAGTTTTCATTTCAGCGGTGCGGATTTGGCAGCATTGGTTCGAGAATCGTGTATGAGTGCCTTGAAAGAACGCATGCGGATGGAAGAAAACGGTGTACAATTGCCAACGACCGTATCCGTTGCGAGTCGACATTTCGACGAGGCTTTTTCTCGAGTGAAGCCATCTGTACAAACTAAGGTGAGCGGCTAAATCGTGCGTTTTTATTCGAAATTTAACGTCCATCCTTTCGTTTCAGGAAAGGCATCGGTATGCTGAATTGGAGAAGAAATATGCCACCTCGAGACGCAAAGAAAGCATTCAGAATTCATGACCAAAGGATTATTAGGATCATGGAGGATATATTCCGCAAATTACTTCAGTGTCGATTATTTGGTCGGTTCCTCACGGAGGATACGCTTGAATAATCACCATTATGTACCCGTATTTCATTGTCTTTTCTTGTTGGACTCCCTATTGTGGAGAGTCATGTATCTTATTACGACAATAGCCGTAATGTGCGTGTCTACCGAAATCGTCACCTGCTCCGGCGGGTACTCGAAATACAGTAATCCCTTCCTCGCATTGATCCGAGGGAGGTTACGCCCTCGAGAGATGTGGATGCTGTTTGAAAACACGTTCGAATGAATGAAGTTTGCGCAAACACTCGAATTCGCCTGGTGTGCGAGCGGATCAAAGCGAGACCCGGACGGCAGATGTACTTTCTTCCCTTACCCATGGGCTCAATTGGAGAGTGAATATAAATGGATCTCAGGATTGTTACATGAATACAGACCCCCTGCCGGTTTTTAGAGGGGGAGGGGAGTCTTTGGATAGAATTGAGACAAATTGTTTATTAGCTCATGAGAAAAGGGATACGATCAATTAAAAGAATAAGGCCGGAAAGCACGGACAAATATTGATGTTACGTATGGGCGTATAGGCGGTTACAGTACGCCTTGCATCTGTTCGCAGGCAGTGAAGGAAATCTGCAAGGGGATTTCGTAAAGATGATTGACATTTCCCTCGAATGATGAATTCGATACGACGTTTAGCCTTGGAATTTTCCATCGGAAAATGCAATTCATAAATACATGTTGGGGATTTTGGAATCCATGCTGATCCATATAAAAGTGATCAGAAAACGATCCTTTATGCACAAATTCCCACTTCGGTAATCCGGTTTATATACTTTTCCACTAAAAACCAATCCGAGCGTAGGAAATTCAATTATCTACTCTCCGTTTTGAAAAGTCCAATGCTTCTTTCGCATAAACGCGTTTGAATTTTCAAAATTTGCATCCTTGAATAAATTGTTTTCCTTCATAGAAATGAAAACCTTTCGTAAAAACGGAATATTGATGGCTGCTCGGCTTACTGTAACCGCTAATGATAAGCGGTCAAATTCCGGGCATACTGTAATGTCGAAGTGGTCATTTTTTGAAATTTGACTACGCTAGCATGGATAGGCTTACTGTAACCGCTGAAAGCGGTGACTGTTTGGCTACGCTTAGCGTCAAGGGGTACTGTAACCGCTGAACGCATGTCCTGGTGAAGCTTTTTCAAGAAATTGATACTAAATCACTTTTACGACGGTCTGCAAATTCTGACGATAATAGCGAATCTGATAAGGGTGAGATTTTGTTAGCGTGTCAATTGAGTTTACATAAAAGTATTGAGTAAACAATTTTCGCAAAGCAACGAACGGGACAAATTCCCCCTGTAAAATGCGAGGTCGACGCGTATAGAAAAACGCATGTTTTATTACCGAAAGTTTATGTACATTATCCTTTAGTGATAAGGGACTAATAAAACTGGGCTAACGTTGATTTATGGATGTATAAATTGTTGGCATACTCCCGTTCCGTGGCATGAGAAGTGTATTTCGAAGATAAAACGCCCATAAAATTATGCAAATAAGGCCCGGAATAGCCTGGCATTGGGATGATTGCACAATTATTGCGCAATCCGAATCCAAGCCGGCGGCTTGGATTTTCGTGTCTGGTATCTCGAATTATTCCCCGTCAGCTGTCGTTATGATAATAATTTTCAAATGCCCAAGCGAAAGTGCGCGAGGTCGAAATGAATTTTTGACCGAAGGGTCCCCAGCCGGGCCAGTCGGTAGTTAAAAATGTAATACAAATGATCAACAGTTGTTCCGTCTCCGAAGGAAACGAATAAAAACAATTTCAATTTCCCACTAGCCTAGCCTTCACAACGCAAGGATTACTGTACTCATGCATTCTCCAGAGAGAGTCCCCGGTTCGATTCCCTGAGGCGGAAAAGTGTTTTTTTAAAAATTCCCCATGCTAAATTTGAGTAAAATAAACTGTGAAATATGTTGTCGTTTCCAGTGTACATATTTTCACCATTTTCGTCTACCTGGCCGAAATTTGTCCGGGTAGTAGAGAGGCGAAATATAATGGAATTAGCATCGGTTCAATGAATCTCGGCGTCTCTTGGCTGGGAGAACCGTTTTTGCGGCTCCCTGAAAGTTATGCGTAGCCCGATGTCTACGGACATGAAAATTTACACGTAAACAATATATATTCGGCGCGAGTCCGGGTTGAGAGAATATTATGCCAATGGTGGGCTCGTCAAAATCGTTGCTCTCGATTCGACTGGAAAGGTGTACGCGTCTAATGAACGAATATCCCCCGAGGGCATGTAAAAGAGAATGCAGTCGAGTAAAATCAGAATTGAATTGAATTCATTTCGACACCGCCGTCTCCAAAATCGAACGGGTCATGTACAAAATGTGCGCGGAGAAAAGTTTGCAGAACTTACGATTTACTCCTATACCATCGCAACAGTCGGGCCGAAAAACTTTTCCTACGCCATGAAGGCCTCTCGGTAAAGAGACGATGGAATGAAGGAATTGGTTGACAAGCGTTTGATCCGTATGCCAAAACAATGCTTGACAGTTCGAGGTTGATCGTCTCTCTGCTCGCGTGAATTTCACATATCCCAATGATCAAGGACCCTTCCATTTCCAACTCGTACGGGCTTACTGTAACCGCTCGAAATATCGATTTCTGGACTTTTTGCATACGCAAATTTCATGCTAATAAGTACTTGGATTACTGTAATCGCATATTAATTGAGAATATTATAAAATGATATTTACATACAAGAAGCAAAGAGAGACCATTGTGTAAATTTTTGCACCCATATTTCTCATCGACCGGTACATTCTAAACATGCTAATTATACGAAAATGCTAAGAATATTGAGAACCGCACAGATCACAGTATCTGCGGAATTATATGAGAAATTCAAAACAATTCACAATATTTGACAAATGAGCAAAGGATTGTCCATGTTTTTTAATACTTGCTATCTCGCTTGCTGAGCTAATAACCAAGGTCCGGATTTTTGTTTCCCATTCGATTCCTGCGGCGTTTGATGAGGAAAATTTAGGAAAGCGGCCGCTTCGGACATAGCTTGATTTTGTTGAGGCGTCAAAAATGGCATGCCGCCTTGCGGCATTGGCATTTGTGCCGATGATGCGGTAAAATTGGTCGGAATCGGTGGTAATTTCCTATTCATGGCCGCGGCAGCAGCGGCAGTCATTAAATTATCGATCGAAAAATTCCCGCCGGCCGATTTCGAATCCGATTGATCATGTTTCGGAGGCACGGAAGGCATGATCATTGCGCAATCCAGATTCGGATGCGATAATCGCGTAGGTGATAACGAATACGCATGTCCGAATCCCACTAATCCAGGCGGCGGCGGTGGAAGACACGGTTGCATGTTCGGATGATGGAAGCCCGATCGTATGCTCGAATGATGCGAGGCCAAAAAGCTCGGATGCAGGCCGCCCGGACCCAAGAATGGCATACACGGCGCGTGAAATGGATTCCGACCGTCCAGAATCGGATTCGGGCGTTTGAATCGTTTTCGACGACGCAGAAAACTACCGTTGTCGAACATATCTTCGCTGGCAGGATCTAATGTCCAATCTGAAATAAGCAGAGGTCAAATGCCGGTCAGTCCTGGTCAGTAATAGTTGACCAGTGGAAAGTGGTCGATGACCATCGAGTATATACTTACAATTTCCTTTCCCTTGAACTCCGGGTTCGCGTGGAATTTTCACGAAACAATCGTTCAACGATAAATTATGGCGTATACTATTCTGCCAGGC
Source organism: Discolaimus major (assembly GCA_034695185.1). Lineage (NCBI taxonomy): Eukaryota > Metazoa > Nematoda > Enoplea > Dorylaimida > Qudsianematidae > Discolaimus > Discolaimus major. The sequence continues at coordinate 14,486 of JAQIWJ010000500.1, forward strand.
CGGGAATTTCTCCCGATAATACGGGAATCGATTCATGATGAATTCGCAAATTTGACTCAACGTCAATTTCTTATGCGGGCTATTCAATATGGCCATCGTGATCAAGGCGATATACGAATAGGGCGGTTTGACCAAGGAGGATTTCTTTTTCCCCTTCTTCTCTTTACTATGATCATTCGTATGATTGATGTCGGTGGAATTTTCTTGGGACTCCGAATCTCGTCGTACGAATGCGCTTTCGTCCGGATCACCGTCCGAGCCCGCGTCGAGCTCGTCCAAATCTTCCACGATCATGGACGGGGATGGTGTGGAATCGGAGAAATCACTATCCGAATGTTCATTTTTCACATGATCCAAATCCAGATTATGATCCGAAGCAGCGGGTACGGGACGATTCGGAGATGGTAATTTAGATTCGGATATGGATTGATCAGTGGATAATGTACTGGTCAACGATGCTAAATGGGATTGATGACCGATCCGATGATTGGTCTGATCTTTGGAATACAATATTTCGTCCATAGTAAACCGCATTTTCGTGTGAATCATGCGTGTAAGTAAACGGATTTTGAAGAAATATATGCTAATTCGTAAAGGTATATACGGAATCTTTCGTATTTGGAGATGCGGAAAGAAGGAAGACGAGTTGAAAATCCTCTTTTCGATGGTCACTCACTCTTCATAAAACTGGCATCGTACGTATATACGATGACCGAGACGAATGAGAACGGCGTCAATCCGTCGACAACCGACTTTCAAAAACGATTACTGTCAAACAGATTGAATCCCCCTTCTTTTCCCTCGCCTCGTTCGGTCCGTCGTTGTCAAAACGAGCAAAACGTCCGATTCTAGAGGCACTCCTCTACGCAGGTCACGTGACTCCGCCCCCTCGCGTGATTGGCCAGACGGGCACCCGATGGCCAATCAGAATCGACCAGGTACTCGACCGGTGAGAAACGAAGCCCCCTGAATATGCGCGAGGGAGAAAATTCAGAAATTTTCGCCTGTTCTTTCTTGCAAAGAAAGAAGCAAAAGAAAAGTCGCAAGTTTAGTTAGCCTTCGTGTTTAGAAATGCGTTGTTAGTAGAACCCTCCTCGGATGCTTATCAATGGGGCTTATCCTCGTATAATCCAATAGAAAAATATTGATTTAAGGGCGTATGTTAGTGATGTTAGAGTAGAGATTTTTGCATAAACATTTGAATATATACTGATAAAGTGAAAAAACGCGTATTTTTTACATTGAACACCTGGGTGAATGGAAGTCGGCGAATATTGAAGGGAAATTGCCTCGATTCACGCTCGAATGAAGACTCATTATGCACGTGCATATTTCTTAGTGTTTACTTTTGGCTGGTTGACCACTGGTCACCGTGCGTATGTCGTAAAAATGGACCCCGGGGTCATGGGAAATACAGGGACCTGCAGAGCAGACGGTCTGGAGCCGAAAAATAAGTCGCCATACAGTCTACTATTTTTATGTCCATTTTCGGCCCAGAGTTGTTTGCGGCTCAACGGGAGGGGGTAAATGAGATTTTTTTGTCCTCCCAGAGATGAATAATGTCGGATTCCATAAAAGCAGTGTTTTTGTACAGAACGTAAGTACATATTGGTCGCGTCGGTCGGTGGAAGAAGGAATTTTTACTGATCATCAAATGACGACGTGTCGAGGTCGAATGGTTTTTCTCTTCTCTCTCCACCGAAAATAGCCGTTCGATCCAGGAATCCGGTCAAGTGGACACGTGTCTACGGATAGCCAGCAGCATAAATCCCCTGGATTTTTACTGCCTTTTTTTGTCCTCCATAGGCACCACAGGTGCATATATCCAGTATCCAATAGATAAATAAAAATGGTCGGTACGCCTTTTATCCCCATCAAAAGAAGGCATCCAATCCGCAATTCAAACATGGAAATTGGTTCGAGCCGAGATTTCGCCCTGCCTGCCTTGTCCAATTTGTAATCGGACATTGGGTGACGATCGCAAAAGACCGTGAACAATGAACCCGAAGGGATTAACTTTAGGGGGCGGCGTTTAATCCCGACCATAGGCACCTCATGCTGATTCCTGTCTATATACGACCAAATAATCGAGTCGGTCGTTGTGTAAGGAAAACTACACGCCAATGAAAGTTTCTTCATTCGACCGTACATATCGGGCGGAGCGGATGGGGAAAATTGGGTGCCGATTTTTCAATCATCGGATCATACTGTAACCGTACGATTGAGATTTTACGAATCAACGAATACGCGCATGTAATAAGCCTACCTCGTATGTAATTGCTACAGATGACCGAGTTCGATAGCAAACAAGACGCCCCCCGAAAAATCCCTAAGAACATAATCATATGTTTATACCTTAGGAGAAAACGGACAGCCCTCCTAACTGACTTCATAATTGTAATTATTCTTATTATTATACGAGCAGATGTTGAACGGAAATGGACATGGGATTTAGGAATTCACGCATGAATGAATACAGTTACTTTGATAGGATTTCCCGAAAATAGGCCAAATAAAACGGGATTTAAGGAAGGCTAAAGGAATAACCATGCATATTCTACCATATGGACTCTCTTGAGCGCTTACAGTAGGCCGCCTTATGTTTCTGGCCTTTTAGCCCGAGGGGGGCGTGTATTTTCTTTAGACTCCGATTCTTGCAAAGACAAACACACAAGCATCGCGTGACGTTTTCTTTCCCTCTTTCCTTTTCCACTTGCACACAATGCAAGTACCAAGATGCCGAAGTTTAGACCCGACCCTTGGCATCCATCCCCGTTTCTTCTCCTCGGGCTGAAGAGGCTAGAATAAGCTTACGAATATTCGGAAAGCGAGAAATATTCGCACGTCTGAAGAAACATTATTCAGTCTCGTCTTTTAGAGAGCTTTGTCGAAAATTCTCATCTCAAGGAAGGGTGAAGGAAAAGTTTACTCAGTGTCAGCGAATCAAATTTGTCAAGTCATTGTTGATAAATCAACATGAATCAGGGCGTTTCCATTACAATATGCCAAGATGGCTAAAATGCTGCATTTGCGGTCTTGATTGCAGCTCGGCTTCAATGCACGAAATTTAAAATATTGCGCAATGCATCGACCGCGAGCTTATTGAAATTGGCACTGGCGAACGCATAAATTTGTTCTCAATTAGTTCTGCTGGGGTGTGAGGCTAATTCATGAATGTCAGCTGTTGTGATCATCGTTTACGACCCTGGCCAGTCGACAGGAAACCGAGCAAAACAGGCGTTCGAATAAAATCCACTCGCCCCAACCCAAGAGAGATGGAAATAATAACAAACGGCCAATCTCAAAGGATGCAAAGGTGTGGAAAAACGGACGCACCGCAGGATTCGACCGTGTCAATTTTCCAAAAACCATTCACTGGGCCTTTGTATCAAGCCGCATTTTATCCAAGTAGCCTTTCGGGCGCCTATTTCCTGCTCCCATGCGTAGATAGCAACTGCCTTCCATTTCCTGCTATCCGATCGGCAAGTTTTGATAAAATGACACCAGGTGCGAAGGAAAGTGTATTTTCTTAAAATGAACTTCTTGGAAAGTCGTGAGAATAAACTGACAATTTGCGAATGGTGACAAACGATGGCACCGTTTCGTCTACGATTGCTCTCTGGGCTTTGATATTTGATACGGGGGTAGTGGGAAATTTTACAGGCATTTTGAGAATGCGTGTAAAAAGGCGGATCAAAAATCATAGGTTGTGTGTACTGAGATTGCGCAATCCGGACTAATGTTTGTGTGTGCGCTTTTTGCAAGCGATCGGAATTTCTCCAGCGGTTACAGTAACCCTCAAAAGGAAGTCACAAATTGCGCAAATGTAGCCGCTTCGAGCGGTTACAGTAACCCTCAAAGGGAAGGCACAAAATTGTTCAAATGTAGCGGCTACAGTAACCCTCAAAGATCCGAAAAATGAATGACCCAATGAAAAATGTAGTTGAGTAAAAATTATGAACACAACTTTTTTGCCAAACTTCTCGCCGTTCACGGCTGTTTTTTTGCCAAATGCATATCATCCGACTACGTTTTATCATGTTTAAAATGGGGAGTCATTTTTAAACGAGACCTTTGGGGTCTGCTGGCTGACACGTATTCTTCAAGAACAGGGCTGTGAAAATTTTCTCAAAACTTGGAATCCTTCTTTGAAGGAGCAGACGCGTTTTGCAGAGGATGCAGACACTGGTGCAATGTTTATGGAAGGTTCGAAAAACATGTACGAAAGAAAAGAAAATACCCATGCCACGGCGGGGAAAAGCATCATTTGTTGGTCATTCATCAAAATAAGAAAGTTTTCGCCGGGTCCCGATTTATGATGAACAGGACAGTTGGTCATCAAAAATTTTACAGCTGCCCGATAATTTTCTGTACGCTAGAAAATTTGCCATGTAGACAGTTGGTCGCCATAAATTTGAGCCGGAAATCGGGGTCTTGGGTTTTTATAGGAAATTATAATTTGTTTTCACATATTCGTACATGATAAATCTTCATTGCACCCAGCCCCTTTGGAAAATCATATTTTCAACAATGGCTTCGAAAATATCCAGAAATATCCCTCCGAAAAACTTCGTGTTCAAATATTTGAACTTTAGGTTTTTCCTCTTACAGTAAGACAAGGGGTATAAAGAAAGGAAATATTGATTTCTGACACAATAAATGTCACAGTTGGATGCAGCACGTCTGATTATGTCCCAATAGCGCTGCTTATTTTCGTCTATCACGCGTAATTGCCAAGTTGATCAAAATTATCGATTTCCCAAATATCGATTTTTGGGTGATCAGACCGCGATCAATGAATAGAGCACGATTCATAGTACGGGAAAACACATTAACATGGCTCCTGCACCTTCATTTTTAAAGAAAATTTCTTGCTCAAAAGATTATGCACTGCTGAAGGATAGGCAGTTTTAAAATTTCGAATTCTGAAATATGTTTGATTGACGAATGAAATATACATCTTCTGGACCACGTTGACATGCTGATTCTAAAAATCACATCCATTTCGTCATGGGATCGATATTTAAGGAGGTGATCAAAATGATCAGTTTCCGATATAGAGGTGATAGCTTGATTTTGACCTTGCCAATCGATTCTCCATGCCTGATTGTCCAGGAAAATATATTTACATAGGATCCACGACAAAATATCCCGCACAAAACATCCCGCACAAAACATCCCGCACAAAATAACCCCGACATAATATCCCCTGACAAAATATCCCCGACAATATATCCCGGCCAAAATGTCCCCTGTCATAATATCCCCAGGTATAATATCCCGCACAAAATATCCCCATGCATAAAATTACTGGAAAAATATCCCCCAGATGAATAGCACAGGAAATGTGACCGGGAGCATATTGCGAGGGATAAATCGCTGATTGCTTATCAATTTCCATTAAGACTAACGATTGCTTCATGGATTGTGCACTGAGCTCAACGCGAAAGCAGCCGTGTTCAGATGCATCCGGAAATTCGGCCATGAACACATTGATGATGGATGCTGATTCGAATCAGTTACTGATCGATTGCGGATTGAGCAATGGTTGCATTGCTTTCAATTGAGTGAATAGCCTGATGTAAGTTCCATCTTGCTGGCTCGGAAGCAATGCGTACAGTGCTGGCATGACATTGTCTCCTCTGAAAAAGAGTTTTCTGACATTTGACTTTATAAGCATGCATTTGAGAATTTTGCATGAGAAACTACAGGGTGTTTCTAAAGTAACGCAGGGTGTTCAAGCTAAGTTTTCTCAACAAGTATAAATGCTAATGAGCTGAAA
>JAQIWJ010000501.1:0-20253 GCA_034695185.1 Discolaimus major
TACAATTGCGCAATATGCATTGCAACTACAATTGCGCAATGTGATGCAATGCAATTGCGCAATATGCATTGCAATTGCGCAATGTGTTGCAGTGCAATTGCAATTGCACAATGTGAGCGATGCAATTGCACTCTGCAAAATTGCGCAATTTGCATTGCGCAATATCTCACTTGACACTAGCGAATCGGACCAATCCGTCTTCGTACAAATACAATCGCAACGGATTGAAGCAAGTGACGAATACGTACAGGCGTAGATCGAATTTATTCCCCTCGATCAAATACGGACGATCGACGTACCTGAAATAGCGCATTTCGCAATATACCTTCATCAATCATCAGGGCGGATAAATGGACTTACACTTGAGCAATCATTGATTCCTTGCGTGGTATTTGAGCCCAACGATGCACCACTCTGATCCCATTACCGCGCGCAGATGCAGGCTGAAAATTGCGCAATTTCAGCAAAGGCCACTTTATGGCCATTTATGGCCATAAATGAGCACCGCAAAAGCGACTCACCGGTTTCAAAATGATCGGTACCATTTGCCCTGTCGCTTTTATGAGCGATTTCAACGTCCTGGCATCTTTCGGCAGGATGAACGTCCGAGGCATGACAGCAGCGAAATCGCCATTCGGCCATTTGATCATCATTCGACGGATGTTCGTCCAAAGGCGATCCTTGCGACCCAAGTGAAATGTGCCAGGGAAGTGATTTATCTGAAAATACGAAGTGACCATCGGTCAATCATTGTCATGTCCACGAAGTGGACACTGCTCGTCAGTGTCACATTGTGGCTGGCCAGGTATAGACACCTCCGCACCTGGGGAATTTTTGAATTGGCGCTCAAACCGCCTATTGCAAATGATAAAATTCCTTACCTTCTGATAAGGCAATACTGATCGAAAATCTTGTGTCCTCAAATGTCGTCCCCAATATCCAATCCAATAAGTGTCCTCTGAAAATACGAAGATCCTGAATAATTTGAAATATGATTCAAATTTTATACTTACCAGAAACGATTTGGAAGTGACTGGCGTAAAGCACTTTTCGAATCACTTTCGGCACGAGATTATTATAGCACCATTTCAGCATTCGACGTATATTTCGTTTCGGTTTTTCCACTGAAAATGGGTTACTGTAGGCATGCATGGGGTTACAGTAACCCTAGCATTCTTTCCCCCTATGCAGAAACAGTTTAGATAACAATGCATGTCTGACCCCCTTCCCCTCCCAAAATTCAGGAAAGTTGCGCAATTATTTGAATTTTTAAAGAAAATTGCGCAATTTTGACCAAACGGTTTGAAAACCCTGGGCGGGAAATTTGAATTGCCATCACCAATCTTGCACGAAGCCAAGCATGATTCACCTTTCCCTTTCTCATCCGGCAATACGAAACGTATGGTCGGAGGCACATTGGAGAATCGGCTGGATCGAAATATCGATTTCTGAAGAACTGGCGATTTCGCGAAAGCTTTTCGATCGATCTTCTCATCGATTGATTCCCCGTTGATTTCGATACAGCTGAAAGTAAATATCGATCAGCAGGGCTGGGGCCAGGGCCCAGCCAACTCCACAAGCCTCACTCTTCTGATCCATTCTTCAATAATTGCGCAATATCGGGCGGTAATCTCTCCTTCGAAATGGCATTGTTCAATGATAATTTGGCCGTTTCGTTGCCCAAACATCGTTGTTCATCTCGATCGATCGTTCTTCGAATAGCTTTCGCCGCGTCGTCCAGAAAGTTCATACAAATCGGGAATGCGCAGAAACATCTGGAATTGAATTCGTCCTCGTCTTGAACGCACGCCGAATTCGAATCGTTCGTCGACGCGATCGACGGGGTTCTTCTCGAGATCATCGGTGACGTGCACGGAGACGAGGATGGCGAACGTTGACGTTTATTGAACAATCGATTCTTGATCATCGATCCGGACTTGGGGCTGGACGCGGCCGATTGAGAGGGGCTGGCCTGAAAATTTGAATTATCGCGCAATGGGAGACTGAAAATTACTGCGCAGACTGAAAATTTGAATTATTGCGCAATGGGAGACTGTAACCTTACAGCGCATGCTATCATGTGCTGCAGCACTGCAGTGCCTCCAAGCCTTGCAATTGCTGCCAACATTGCGCAATGGGATACTGTAGCCATGCAGCACCTCAAAAATTCAAACTTACTAATCTCCTTTCATCGTCCATTTTTCACATCGCCCAAAATCGTACTCGATTCTAATAATCGATTCCAAAAAATGCGAATATCATGGCCTAATGTACCCCCTGGAAAAAAGCAGTTCTCATTTAGCAAGGGAAAAAAGCAACTCTAAAGGAGAAGCAAAGAGGAAAACGAAGTTGGGCCAAGGGAGGGAATTGGGCCAGTCGATATAAAACTAGCCACGTTTTTATATCATGCCTTTCCTTAGGAAAAAGGGGAAGATACTGGGCAGAAAAGCTGGCATCTAGTTTATCCAGTTCCTAGGAAAATGGATTTCAGCTAAGTCCGGCTTCTTTCTTCCCACCAGAAGGGGGGTCCATTAAAATTCCCACATGGCATTAAACGGATCCCAATCTCAATTTACAAATTGCTCGAAAATTTGAGCCAACCTCAAAAGGAATTGCAAATATAGCTAATTGCGCAATATTGCGCAATGCAAGCTCCAAGGAAGCAATGCCTAGATAACTAAAATTGCGCAATTTAGCTACCATTTATAAATTGCTCTAAAATTCGAGACAAGCAAACAAGGACTTGCAAATATAGCTAACTGCGCAATTTTGCGCAATGCAAGCAAGGCTGCTAGGCGGCTTTGCTTGCCTAGATAGCTAAAATTGCGCAATTTAGCTAGCACCGGAATACAGAAATATTAGCTAATTCAGATATCAAGGAATGACCAAGCAAATTCATAACCCAAACTACATTCACGCATCTTTTAATTCCGTACATTCCGCGAATGCCCAATTCAAACTTCGCATAACATCTAAAGCAAGAATAAATTTTCATAGCACCGTATTCAAATGACCCTCCAGAAACAGCCCCCAAAAATAAAATCAACGCAATCGATATTGTTTTATAGTCGTCGTAATATATTCGATCACGTAAAGATACTTTCCTCCCACCACCATATCCGACCATAGCGAATCTTTCTTCTCTCCGATCGATTCCACGTAATTGCCTTGTTTATCATAGACGTCCACAACGCTCGTTCCGCGTTGACCGACGAATAATCGATTGGCCGATTCGCTGTAAGCGATTCCGATGGCGTAACTTGCTTGGGACGGTTTCAAAACGTGCACTTGTTTCCCTTGCACGTCCACACCGTAGACGGCCGACTCGCAACTGACGTAGATCACGTCGCCGCCGTAGGATAAGAAATTGCAATCGCTTTTCGGTTTATTCTCCAACGGCAGGACGCCCAATTGGTTCAGTTCGGAATCGTAAACGTAGATCGAATCGTGATCGCGCGGCAGAACGAATAGTTCGTCGTACGGGCTGACTGTAATGCCCTGAAATGGGATCGATCGTTTGTGTTTGGCTGATATTGCGCAATACGGAGCAGGAGGGCGTTAGAATCGAACGATTGCGCAATCCTGAGGCAGGCCCCGGCAGCGATAGGTCCACCCAGGGCAATCAGTACCGAGGCCCGAATAAACCCAAGCATCCAGCGAATGAATCAAATTGCGCAATCTGGAGACAAAGACCAGCATACGAATGGGCCAGGGCACCAGATTGCGCAATCTGGAGACAGGGACCAGCAGCCACAGGTGCGCGTGGCTGGACCACAACGCACCCAACTTACCTTTGTGGAATACTTGACAGTAACTTCGTTCACCACCGATCCATTCTTCCCGCTCAATTTGGTCAATTTCGAATATTTCCCTTGCGACAGTACCATATCGCCGCTGGATAAAACGGCCAAATCGTAGATATGACACCCGTCGCACGAAAATTCTCGCAGCAATTCCAAAGTCTCCGCTTTGTACACGCTGATATTTCCGTTCTGATACGACGGCACGTAGAGTCGTCCTTTCCTGTACGCGATTCCGACCACTTTCCCGTACCGATGCATGTCCAATTCTTTGGATACGGTCAATTCTCGGATGGTGATCGATTTCGTATCTTCCGCTTTGGGTCGCGGCGGTGTTGAGCTGGCGAAATTCACGTTGGCCCGCACGTCTTGATCCATACCGAATCCGGGCGGTACGCGTAGCGAATCCAATAGCTCGACCGTGGAGACGATTTCGCGATCGCCGCTTTGCTTGGACGATTGACCGAACGTCTGTTCGCCGGGTCGCGGTTTGGCGTGCGGTAAATCCGAATGCGGCGGACTGGTGGCGCGAGGCGACGTTAGCTGCGGCTGGCTTCCAACATTGGACGGCGATGTTTGGGAAGTTGATACGGACGTGATCGCTGGTGGCGACGATGCGTGAACGCTGGACGGATGCACTAGCGTGGTCGACGCTGAAACGAAACCGCATTTGGGCAATGTCCCGACGGACTTGCCAAGCCATCCAAATCAATCCATACCTGCACTATTCACTGGTTGCGGTTGTTCCAAGATATCCGCGGCCAAATGCTCTTCGCTATCGGCGAATTTCGGTCTCACGGCGAAAAATACGCCCAAACTGATCACGGCCACTATGCCCAACGAGGCGATCAAAATCAACGTCAACGGTGCATTGTTCATTTCCAATCAGAGGAGCGCCTGAAAAATTCATATTGTCTGCTATTCGGCGCCAATTCAAAGCAGGCGTATTAGTCTGCTATTTGGCGCCAATTCAAATCGGGCTTACTTGTCTCGTGGATCCGATCCAATATCCACAGCATCCAACTGTCCACACGCACTGGTGACTGGTGGTCGTTCAGGAACGTCAATTTCATCCAACATCCAGGCCATGACGCGAATGCAAGAATTTCCCGCCCATCCAAGGTCGCGTCCCAAACGGTTGGCCATTTCGGGAAGTAACGAAAATTATACACCGACGTAACGGTCGCATAACTTTCGCCCAGTGTTCGGAAATTCGTGTCACACCGCCTGAAACAAGGTCACACACCGTTTCATGCGAATAAAAAGGTTACGCCAATAAATGAATATGTAGAAACGGGATTGGACCGTTTTTCATAAGATCAACAAGTCGCAAAGTCGCAGGAGCTAATTTGAAAAAGTTGTTATTCGATAAAATCCAATTTTAGTCGAATAAAAAAACGAAATCGATGATCGTGTGAGTAAATTCGTATCGGATTAGTTCATTTCCTTTTCCAATTTCTTCATGGACACGACCAATGATTCGATTTGGTGCTGACTGAAACAGAAGATTCTTACGCTTTTGTAAAATGCTTGCAAATCTTGATTGCAATGGCATTGCGCAATGCCTGCTGAAACATGAGGTTCTTGCAGAAAGCTGATTTGCAAGATTGACTTGCAAGAATTCATTGCTTGCAACGCAATTGCGCAATCCAATGCAATTGCGCAATCCCTGGCTCATGCCATCAATGTCAGACAGCAATTCTGCCAAATTCAAAACCCACCCAAAATTACTTACTGTTCTTCCAATCGTTTCTTCAGCTCGACTACATTCAAACTAGTCGGTGATGAAATTCCACGCGGATTCATCGCATTGTCTGGCACCAAATCTACTTTGTCTTTCATCTGCAAAAGGCGATCACATGTATAAAATCCATTCAAAAAGTTCAAATACGCTTACCTGATTCACTTCATCGGCCATATTGGCAACGTTGTCCAGCATTTCTCGCATCTCTTTACACATCTTCTCCTCGTCGGCTGATAATTCGCCAGCTACACCACCGGAAACAGCGTCCGCCAATTTTTCCAACCTGAAATTTATCAACTGTAAAAATGAGATCAACAAGCCCACCGTTCATACCTCTTATGTAAGATTTGTTCTTTCGACGTCAATTCCATCAATCGCTCGCCAGATCGATTCGCGCGATCCATCGAATCCTTCGCCAATTGTTCCAATCGATTCAGATCCTGATTATGTTGAGCAAATACCGTATTCAATTCTGCCACCCTTAAAAATGGAGGGATTTCACAGCGATTGCGCAATCAGATGGCCCATACGCATGCATGTGCAAAATTTGAATTTACCGCTTCTTGCAAGCTTCTTTGGCCGCCAATAAACGTTCCACATACTCTTTCCTCAGGACTTCAGTACATCGACACATCAATTCCGCTGCCTCTTGTTCGCTGATGGTTTTTTCACCACGAGCCCTGAAAACACAGTTTAGACATCAGAACCCGATCAGCCAGCACTCGCCTCAAAACAGGCACATTCGCGTTCTTTTGCAACACGCGTTTGATGGTATCGATAAAATAATCACGATTCGGATTTTTCGCTTCCACTGATTGACCGGTTGTGGCGGCTGTGGTTAGCGACGATATGGCGTCGTAGCTGAAATTTAAAATCTTGTTATGCAAGATTGCGCAATTTGTAACTGCTAAGTTTTGATTCACTCAAAATATTGATCAGGCATTTGCCTGGGTCTAAATAAAAGCTAAATTTGCTGAGCTATGGAAAATACTGATTGCGCAATTTGCAATTGACTGTGATCACAGCAAGTGATCACCAGACTCACCTCAATGGTAAGCAATAAATCGAGAAATCCGACAGCAATACCACAATGGCCGAATCGGTGGATAAAGAACTGACAGCCGCCAAACCGATTGCGCAATTTTCGTTCCTGAAATCAAGCATGTCTGTACTCTTTGCACCATTACAAGCGACAACGCCGACTTACATATTAGCATTTCGCTTCGGAGCAGTGCATAAAGCGTATTCCACATTCGACGCAGCATCTGAAAATCCAAATTCAGTGATCTCCCAAGCCAGGATCCAAAATTCATCATACCTGACAGTGTCGCCATACTTTCATCCTCCAAATCTTGAACCCAAGGCAATTCGATCGAATGCAATCCGGCTCTGTGATAGGCGAAATACCGACGCGGGATCAATGGATCTGAAACCCAAGATTTCATTATTCTTGGCAGATTTGAAATTCGGGACAGCTTACCTCTTTGCAGCACAATATTTGAGGAATCATTATCTTCTTTCACATCGCGAGTCGCCAGATCCACGGTGGATAATGAGAATTCCAATTCCACACTTTCGTAGACGTGTAATTGAAAGGCGAAATTTTTCGAATCCTGGTTGTTCTGAAAAATCCATCGCTTAGCATTGCTGTCCAACATTGGACATCGAAACTGACCTTATCTTCGGATACGACCGCATGATACAATATTCCATACGAAGTGGCGATGACCAATACCGATAACTTTCCATGTACGAATAAAATATCGCACGAATCGGTGCCATAATTGTCATCGGTCGATGGCGACATAAGCAATGGTCCCATTGGAGGCAAATGCCTGAAACCGCATTTTGTAATATTGCGCAATCCATTGCATGTACAAGCACCGGTATTATTCTCAACTTGAATCTCAGGATTAGATCCGGATCGCGCAATGTTTTAACATAGGACGACGGATCCAATTTGAATCCTGATCCAGGAGATGAGAATACCAGTCCTGAACCACACTTACTTATTCTCCTTTATATTGCTGATCACGCTGTACACGTCGCCATTTCCGAATAAGACGAAAATCGGCCATAATTCATGTTCTGAATGATCATCGGCCAATTCCAATAGTGATCCAAAATCGAACGACACTGAAAATTCAAATGCACATATATCACTGGACGCATGAAACGAGAAAAATCTTACCAGCAACTTCGCCCAACGTCGACAACATTAATCTCGATTTCGGACTGACCAAATCCGAATCCGGTTTCAGGTCGATTTCTTCTGGCCCCGCCGCCGGTTGCGCAACATTGTAAATCCTGGAAACAACATTTACAGACGCGGTCCGAAGTAAGAAAAATCGCGTACCTTATAACATCATCCGTCCATAAAGTGACCAAATGACGATCGATCAATGAGCCTGGATGCCAACGAAGTCGTAGACACTTGATCGATTTGTTCTTCTTGCTACGTTGATGATCGATTTCGATGCATCTGAAAGGAAAGCTTGCAATTTTTGATTGGAAGCCAGCAGGGCCAAATGCAAGCTTTCAATTTTTGCATGCAGCCCAAATGCAAGCTTATAAAACAGTGCTTACCTGGACAAATACGATGGTTCGATTTCATTCAACGATCGCAATAGCCATAAGGATTTCGGCAGGAAGACAACGTACAGGCGACGTTGACAGCAAATGGCCAAACAACTACCGCTCCGATTCAACTCGATCCATTCAACAACGCCGTCCGGTTTCGTGGTCAAGACGAATTTCTGGAAATAGCGCATGGTCAGTGCATCGCCTGGGGCTTCGCCCAGGGGTCCAGGGACCCATGGTCCAATGACAAATCACTTATCACATGGTCAGTGCATCACTGATCAATACCAAATCACTTACCACTTCGAATTCAAATTCGCATTTCCTTTGCGCTGGATTCTGATCGTTGGCCGAATATTTCAATCCGACCGCAGCTCTCAGACCGTCCTTGGTCCACGCGTACAATATCCGATCCTTGGCGGCCAATAATTGTTTCCTTCGATCCTCTTGTTCATTCGTTGGTGATGATATTGAATAAACCGAGAAGAAATCGTTCAAATCACGAGGCATCCTAAAAATTCAGACATATACACACATATCAGATTCCAAAATTTCAAAGTATCCAAAGCCATATTAGGCTATAACCAAAAAACAAGAACTCGTCAGTTATTCGTTCCAATTATAATTAAACATCGAAAAAAATTCATACAATTTCTGAACACAGACGCGATAATCAAGAAATAACACGATTAAAATTATCCCAAAAATTTAAACATTGCGCAATCACAATCGACACCCAAACCTCAATCAACGACCGCCTCCTCCGTATGGAAAATTCTGATTCGGTTGCGAAGGTGGGACGTATAATCGATACGTTGCGATCGGAACGAATCTGGGTTGAGTCGATGATGAAGATGACGCAGCATTACTCGACGTTTGCCCAACTTTGCAAGGTGGACTGCTCAGCTAAAATTTTCGCTGAAGAAAGCATGATATGGGGCACGCAGGCCAGCCAAGTACTTAATCTTGGTGTTTGCGCTCGGATTCAGACGAAGCGAGCCAACGCAGCAAAGGCAACCATACCTGTTTCAATACGTCGCCGGATCTTTTCGGCGGCGGCGGTGGTGGTGAATTCGTACTTTCTCGCCTGTATCGTGGATTCTTTTCTCTCGGAGGTGGCGGCGGGGGCGATGCTGCTTTCTGCTGTTGTTTCGAACCCGACGTCGTCGTTGAATAGCATTCACGTGGAAGTGGGATGTCGGGCAACGTTGCTGGACCACTTCCATCGTTGAAACTCTTCATGAATCCACGTTTCAACTGAAAAGAAAGAGATGCGGGATCATTTTGACCATAAAAGGCGCAGTCTCAAAATCCGCACAACTTACATGCTTATCTCCAGTTCCATCATCCAATTCCTTCGTCTCCCCGGTGATCGGCGCGTTCCTCGGATCATTGCCACTGAATCCACTATCTCCATCGTTCTGCGATTTCTTGCCCAATTTCGATCTCTTGCTCGACAACGATTTTGATCGTTTCGATTTCTTCCTTTTCTCAACATCCGAATCGTCGTCATCCGAGTCGCTGGATTGTTCGCTGTCGCTCGAATCTTCGTCGCTCAATCGTTTCCGATGTTTCTTCCTTTTCTTTTGATTCTTCCCTTTACGTTTCTTATCTTTTCCCGCCGATTTCTTCTTGCCCGCCTTTTTCGACTTCTTTTCATATTCATCATCATCGGAATCCGATGTGATTGAGGCGACTTTTCGACGTTTCGATTCTGAAATGTAAGTTTTGGATCGGTTTAGTTCGAATAAGAAAATAAATTCACTTACTTTTCCTTTTCGCATCTTCATCATCCGTCGACGTGGAACCAACTTCATCGGTCGATTCAGATTTGTATTCGCCATCTTCGCTACTCGATTCGCGTCGTTTCTTGCGGATGTGGTGACGTTTTCGTTTCGTCTTCTTTCGAGTTCCCATGGCTTTCAAGGCTTGTCGCTTCAATCGCTTTTGTTCTTTCTTCAATTTCTTGCCTTCTTCTTCCAAACGACGGATCTTCTCGCTGGACGTATCCGACTGGTCGCCATCATCCTGTTTCGGTTTCAGTGGCGATTCGAATTTCTCCTCATCGCTGGCCGAATCTTCTTCGCCGGCCAGTTGTTTGTAGAATTTATAATGCTGCTTGGCTTGTTCCATGGTGGCCAATGCTTCGCGACGTAATCGTTCCAATTCCGGATCCATACGTTTCTTGTCTTTCTTGCTTTTCTTTTTCGCGCCTTTCTCGATCGTTTCTTCAATCTCAAAAAGAACGGTAAGGTCAATGCAAGAAAAGAAAAGCGAAATCGATTCACTTACTAATTTCTCGCTTTTGGCTCGATCCAAAGATTCGAATTTTTCATCAGGCGCTGGTATTGACTTCCATTTGTTTTCCGCTGATGTCGTCGATTGTGGAATTTTCGGACCATACATTTGCGCGTCCATGCCGCCTTCTTCTCGGATCGGTTCCACGCGTTGTTCGTTCGCATTTTCAGATTCTTCTTTCGGTTGGAGGACGTTCGGTTTCTCCGCCAATAATTTTTGAAAATTCGACCATTCTTTCGGACTGCAACTGTACCAAATGGTGGGCGCCGTTTGCGTTTTGACCAACGCGCAACGATCCCAATGAATTTCCATATCTTCATTTTTGCAACTTTCCACCACCAGCGGTCGGTTCCCGAACGTTTCTGGATTCCAAATTTCTTGCTCCGGCGATGATATTGCGACTGGTTCCCTGGCGTCTTTCTTTGGAGATACGCTTTCCTGACGACGATCGTCGATACTCGAACGCGGAGGCGATCTTCCGGTCGGACTTCTCGATCGCGTGCTACTTCTGGATCTGCGATCTCTCCGGTCGTCTGGCGATCGATCGCGATATCGATCTCTTGAACTGCCGCGATTCCAACCACGTCGTCCACGAGGGCTACCTCTGCCCCTTTGAAAACGGCCGCCTCGGAATCCGCGTCCTCCTCTCGACCACCTGTCGTCGCGTCCATCATAACGACCACCGCCGCGATCATATCCACCGTATCTGTCCCGAGTCGGCGACGGGCTTCGACCGTATCGTGCCGGTGATCGAGACTGGCTTCTCTTTTCCGGTGATGTACGAATGCGTTCTTCTCGGCTTCGTTGCATATCCGATCCGGGCGGCGGTAGTTCCGGTCGTGGCAACAATGGAGCGCGACCTGAAACCAGATCAATGCAATCACGCATTTGGAAAGCATGCTGCCAAAGCCTATTGAGCTAGTCCCAAAGACCCAAATTCCCATGGAGACACTTACCACTTTGAGCAGTTGGCATCTCCACTTCCGGTGATTGTTCCATTTGGAACTTTTCCAGAACATCGAATCGACTTCTCCTCATTGCCATTTGTTGTTGCTGCTGTTGCGATTGTAACGGTGATGAAGATCCTTTCGAAGCGTCGCCAGCTTGCGCCGCTTTCATATCGGCTTCTTTCTTGAACTGATTGATCAAACTTAGCGCTCGTTGCCTGGCCAATAATTGCTTCGACGTCATTTGTTGCTTCTCATTCGGGCCTTGATTCTTCTCTTCCGGTTGCATCGACCGTCCCACGGCTGCTGCGTTCTCCGATGGCGGTGGTCCGGGTGGCAAATCGATATCTTCGGGTCGAACTCGTTTATTGTTGATCTTCGGCGCCACGGCTGGTTGCGGATTCAATAACGCTTGCGTGAATCCGGCGTACGAATTCGGAGTGTACGGCGTATTTCCATATCCGGCCGCTCCGTATCCTTGGGCGCCACCGTACGGTTGTTGATAATAATATGGATAATTGTAGTATTGTTGATAATATTGCTGATAATAAGCCGCCCATTCCGGCGTCATTTGCTGTTGCTGTGGCATTGGCGGCGGCGGTGGAGCTGGACCGGGAGCCGGTTTGGGAGCCGGTTGTGCAGGTTGAACTGGCGATCCGTCGGGCGCAACGATGATCAACGGTTGGCCGTTGTGGTCGTACGGAACCATGGGTTTTCCAGCAGCGTCGCGTGGCAATACGGCTTTTCCATCGCTCGTAACCGCAGCGCATACTTTGCCATTTTGGTCGAATGGGAATATCGGTGTTCCTTTTTCATCCGTTGGGTAAATTGGATTGCCCTGCAAAAGAGGCCAGGTTACTTCACCACTGACTGATGATAATCTCGATTATCTTACCTCTTTATCCATTGGAATGACTGGCTTGCCGTGCCTTCCGATTGGGAATACCGGTTGTCCATCGTCGCCTAATGGGAATGTTGGTCGACCATCGTCGTTGATTGGAAATATCGGATTTCCATCTCGATCCACAGGGAATAACTGAAAGGACGGATTTCTATTAACTAATATTTTGCATAGCAACTTATGGCACTGCATTTATGGGCGGAATATCAACACTTACCTTTTTCCCATCAGATCCAACCGGCAATATAGGTTTTCCATCCGATCGCCTTGGATATTGGGGTCGTCCATCTGGTCCAATTTCGACTAATGGTCTGAAACCGTCATCGGATTCATCCACCGCCATGGATTCTTTGTTCGAATTGGTTTCATTGGAATTGTTCTCGACCGTTGATTCATTCCGTGGCGCTGATTCGTTTGGAACATCTGCCGAGTTATCTTGCCCGACCGGGTCCGCCGACACATTGGCATTGCTTGGATGAGCGTCCCACAATTTGAAATTGCCATCGGAATCTTGACAATACCAGTATCCGCCTGCAAAATGATCCGATTTCGTTGTCTGGATGACCGGTCTTCTGGTGTAGTGGTTAGCACTCTTGCTCTCAGCTCTTCGGACCAGGGTTCGATTCTCCCTGCTGGTATAAAGTTTGTGCGTATTTGGTGTCGCTGTTCGCTCGAGCGATCGATCAGGAGCTCGGAGCAGATGTAGATCAAACAAAATGGATTGGATACAATTGATCCAACTTCACTTACCTTCATCCATAGCGTACCATTTTCCATCCGGATCCGTATAATATTGATATCCAGCTTCGGTGTGTTTGTATTCGAAATTCTTCGTGATTTCCGAATGCTGATGATGATTTTCTTGCGACGTATCGATTCGACCATTCACTGGCTCCGTTGTTGGCTCTTCTATCGGTGGCCGATCATCGTTCGAAATATTGTTCTCCTCGATTTTGAACGCTTGTTCCGCCATCGATCACCAGACCTGAAAAAAGATTTCTTTAGTCATCAGTAATTATTGGGCATGCTGAAATAGAATTATGTGCCATTAAGATGAGGATATTTTGCGCATCATCATCCAAACACACGTTGAGATCAGCATCTTTTTTAAATGATCACCAAAATCGGAAGAATTCGTCTGAAAATGCCAGTGACTGGACCAATCAGCACTTTTTTCTGGACTAAATTTACTACCTGATGTATCATAGCATCGCTGGCTGAAATCGATTTTCCGCCAGGAGCCAATGCAAGGCATTTATGCGAATGCTGCTGAAGGGAAAAAGCGAATTCAGGGGGCATCTTATTCGTTGGCCATTTTAGCAACCTGATCTTTCTCACAATTCTCGCGCATCTTTCGATATTTGCACTTTAGAAATTTGGATATTTTGAAATTCAAAAATCAGCCTCAAGAATCTTCGGGAAAGATCAGATTACTGTATGAAAACTGGCCATTTCCTATACCTTTGGCTGGGAATATTACGGCTCTAATGGCCGTTTATGTAAAATCACAGGCCAATGCAAAAGCCAATGCAAGATGCGCCCTAAATGCAAATTTACACACAACACAAAAATCCAATGCTTCTAAAAAGCCTTACCATTCGATCAACGTCTTTGTAATTATCGATCGATTCTTGTAGTACAAAATATCGCCCAATATATCGGTGTCGAAATTGAGCCCTGAAAATTAAGATTTTGTAATACTGATCATGAAGAAGGGAAAAAATTGATTTTCCTGATGTACACTGAATGAAAATAACCGCATTTTCTCGAGAAGGCATAGGATAATCACCAAAATATTGCTGAAATTCGCCAGCAAACTCTTCTCAGGCCATTTTCATGGAAAAATCCAGGAAAATGCCTAGAATATGCTATGCTTTGCTTACCAACTGAATTCCTGGATAAATATAATTCAGCGATCAATTTCCAATCGATCGAAATACGCGATAATCGATTTAAAATACCTGAAAATATGGTCTTATGAATTTTGCTGTGCAAAATGCGAAAAAATCACCCACTTTTGATATTTTACAAATCGCTAGATCATTTTATACTCACCAAAACGAGGAAAAATGGGGTCATGAAACTTGCAAAAACTCCGATACTTTGTGCGATCGATTGATTACGAAAACGAAATTCCATTGATTTTGCCACGAAAATTCCAGAAATTATGCAAAATTAACAAAGTGCAACAATTTACGTCGGAATATCGGAACTGCTTATAACAAATTACAAATCATCAGTCAATGTAAAACATGGGATGAAAAGGCGGGAATCATACGGTATCCGCATGGACACGGCTAACAAAACGTGCGAAACAAGCATAAGACACTTTTTCACGGCTAACACAAAATTTCAATTTCGAGTGAGTATTTTCTCTAGCATGAAAGAAAATACAGCCAGGCTGTTTTTCAATCTATGTGGAGATAGACAAACAAGGATTTTGGAAAAACTGAACGCCTAGAAACCGGTTCTTGGATTTTTATACTGATTCCTATCTTGTCTCTGTAGAGAAAGCAGCTGGTGTGATTCAATCTTCGCATAATTCTCGACCTTGCAAAAAGTTGGAATCATTCTCAACACTTTTGGCCATTCTGTGCCATTTGGAAATCTGTTGAATTCTTATTGATCAGTTATCACATTATTGAAAATAATCATGTCCGAAATCGTGAAATTGAACATTGGGGGAATGCGATTCGAGACCACGAAATCCACTTTGATGCGTTATCCGGATAGCATGTTGGCCACCATGATTCAGCAACCGAACGAAGCTCAAATTATCCAAGAAGGCAAGGAATTATTCATCGATCGGAATGGCAAGCATTTCGATTGCATCCTGGATTTCTTGCGCATTGGTAGCAGCATGGTTCTGCCAACTGGAAATTGCGATCTTCGCCAATGGTTGATGCAAGAAGCCGATTTCTACCAATTGCCAAGTTTGGCCGATTTTGCCAAATGCAATGGTGCTTTCAAAGTGGGCGATTTGGTCAAATTGCATGGCGATCATGCATTGGCTTATGTGGATACGGTGGCTTATGGTGGTTCAGCCAAGAAGCATATGTGCTGGGCGTGTGATGGATCTCAGGCGAATCGCCGTGCTGTAGGCATACCTTGGACAGAAGGATTCAAGCCGAAGCATGATATGCTGATCGGCAGAATTAACAATTTGACCGATAGCTGTGCTATTGTGAGAATTGCTAAAAGTTGCCTCCATGCTGTTTATGAGGGTATGTTCATGACGGATGATGATTCTTATGACTTTATTCATATATGTACCATTGATGTATTTGCGTTTGGCTTGAAATTTCGAATGCCAATGCCTTGATGTAAGAATGCAAATTATGTCATCATGATTGATGACATAATATATCTTTGCTTATTTTGATTATTGTGCTTGATGAATAACCGTTTTCTCTTTTCATTATAAAGAAATCTTCACGAAATTTGCGTATGCAGTATCATGTAAACAGCTATAATTCGCTATGACAATCTTCAGCCACGCTGTAAAAAATCAATAATCCAAAACATGAAACCCCTGGCGTATGCTGCAGCCAGCCATTACCTTCGCAGCCTGAATCGAACTCGTCGGTTTATACCCATTATTGTTGAGGTACGTCTCAACTTCGAGCCTCTCTCCTGGAGAGTGCTTGAATGGGAATTTTTTGTATGGTGACGGGGGAATCCTGTTTGCCGATTTTGGAGATGATGAATGCGTGTACATGGCATATCCATATGGACATGCTCTTCTGCAGTAGCAGGTTGGAAGCATGAATTTCTGCGCTGAGTATAGTGTTTTCTGTATCAGCAAAAGAGAAAAAATCTCTGACATGCCAACATTTATTTCGAATTATGGGTAGTCCTCTTCAAAATCGATACTAGCTACTTTCTTAGCATTATGCCTATTGCTTCCGTTCGGATACAAATATCGAATCCCTTTTATATCATCATCAGTCAACGCGATTTCTCTCGTTTTCGTTCTGTAAATCGGATGCATGATGGCATTTCTGTGTTTCGAATGTCTCAAACCAAGTGCGTGGCCAGTTTCATGAAGCATTACCTTGAAAAATACGATGCTCAATTACCAATCAGCAAATTTGGATAGCTTACATATCTGAGATCGATTCCTGAATCACCATTGATCATCCACATTTCGGATGCATCGAAATGGATTTTCCCTTCTGGCGGGTATCCACTATGGGCAACTATGCCGCCTTCAAGAAAGGCATGATTTTTCTTAGATGAAGATTATTGCGCAATTACCTCTTCCATCGAACGGTTCGTGATCACCATGATTTCCAATAGCGAAAAATACATCGATATCTAATCTAGTACTATTCTCTTGGTATTCAATAAATCGCAATGCATTTTTGGATGCGAATGACCACATTGAAAACGCATGAGCCATGGTTTCCCTAAAAGTGTGTGCTGCTGATTTGCAATGATGATGCAAGTATTGATTACTTTGCAAGCTCGAAATCTGATCGATTCTGGAAAATACCAAATGGATCTCTAAAACTCCAGTATAAATCCCTGTGATCCCATTTGGTCACGTGAGCCACTGAAATTTGAATGGTCGTTTTATGATTGGTCGATTCATGGAGCTTATCATGATTGCGCAATGGCAAATGGATTGCTTACCAAATCGTTTTCGTCTTTTCAGTGTGAGATCATCATTGATTTTGGAACATCTGGGAGTTTTTATCAGCTCTGATAAGTCAGAGGTATCAGTTATATCTTCATCGATATCAGCTGGGAGCTTTCTGAAATGGAATCACTGCTATGCTTGCAAATATTTGGCATAAATTTGCATACTTTATGGCCTCATTGGCCACATTTGGTGTTGGTGATAATAATGAAATATCTTTGGATACGTAGCCATGTTGGACTAGATACTGCCACTGAAAAACAGATCCGTTTATGATCAAAAATAAAAAAGCAAAAATTTTATGCGGTCAGGGATTTGAACCATAGACCGTCATATGGTTTGCCATATGATTGCGCAATTGAAAATACTGCCTATTGAAAACGCTAAAAGGTTTGTCGACTCAGGGATTTGAACCCTGGACTCCCAAAAATTAAGCATTATGCTACCACTGCACCAACCAATTTGTCAAAAAGCTGGAGATCAGATAGTTTATCCACTTACACTGCCATCTTGATCCACAAGATTATCTTTATCCACAGGTCTTGCCCCGATCGCATGCATCAAAATAATTACAGTAAATATTGATAAAATTCTATCAACACCACGAATGAATAGGCATACAGCCTTCATTTCTTGCACATCCACAATCCGAATACTCGGAATGATCACATCATCGCCAGGAACAAAAGTCTCTTTTAGAAAACAGTACAATGGCAAAATTTCGAATACTTGAGTTGTGTGTGAGATGCGCAATGAATCTTCTTTCGAGAAGAAACGGCAAAAGAAGAATACGCAATGTCAATGCGAATTAAACCAAACTCATCATTCGAAGCGTGGTTTTTACGACATCTTCCCATACCCATTTCTCCAACTGTTGGGTGAGATGGGCCAAAATGAATAAAATCAGGGCTTGTCATTCGTCGTAGTGACACAATTTTAGGCACTGGAATATAAGAATTGCTCAGCGCATAGGCGTTTTCGTCAGGAGTCTTCGTCTGACCGCATAGATTCGAATTAGGTTCAACACTTTTTCCATACTCGTCTTTATTGTGCATGTGAAGACGATGCGCAGAAACTGTGCAGTGTGTAAAAAAATCTCGCAATACACAATTTTACGCAGAGGTGTTGGATTTTAATATTTATGGCGAAATGTTCATGAAATTGACATGGACAAAAGGGTATTGAGGTCAATTTGGAGAAGTAGATTAGGCTGATCAATGCCATTTCAAGGGTCAGAAGTTGAAAAAGATCAAGTGCATCTATCCTTTGATTCCAATGTACGCTTAGAAAACGCTGCAATGGCACTGATATGATCAACTAGGTCGTAAATATCAGCTGCTATCATAATACGCAACAAGCCTAATGTTATGTATGTTCTAAATTTTATACATTATGTCCCATATCTGGTCAATGCTCTTGTCAGAAGCAGAGTACCATATCGAATAAACATCTCGCCTATCACCTGTTTATAGATAGAAACATGCAGAAATGTTAGTCACTAAAACAGTGTCTGCTGGGAGCAATTTGGTAACAAGTATTTCATAGCTGTATTTCAGGTCAGATGACGCACAAGATAGTTTTGTATTGCAGCTACAAGGCACTGCTTTGCAATGACTGCGCCTCATGGTCAAAATTCCATCGACCTCTGCATAAAACCAATTGGCTCGGCTTACATGCAAGCAATAGCTTCCTTTGAGCAAGTTTAGCCTTGTTCCGGTTAGGAAGTCCACTCATTTGCCTTTTCTATTGACAACTTGACAAATTTTCACACCGTTGAGTACAAAGCTTTTCAAAAGGGAGGCTATAACCCTTGTCCATGCCTCTCGATAATGCACATGCCATTGCTCAGCAGTAAGGCTAGATTTTCATTGTAAAATCAATATGACTGGGAAATTGATAGCTATCATTTTTTGTCAGATGTGTATTGTACTGGAAGTACAGGTAATCTGGTGCTATTATCATTGGTTTTATGACCTGTTATCGATGGTCAATTTTTTCAATTTTGCATGCTGCAAAGCCATATCTTTGCGTGGCAATGATATCAAGTTTTTGAAATCAACATGAAAAGCATGATCTCTGCATCAAATAACACATGATATTTTGAAGGATTAATCCTCATGATTGCAGGCTACTAAGAAACCGAAAGGCGTCAGACCAAATGGTCAAGTCTGCGTGGTCAACATTGACTGCGATAGCAAATGCTGCGCATATACATCGCCATTATCCGGAATTTGTACTCCAAGGGCGCCTATGCCAAATACTGGACAAGTAACCATGCGATCCCAGCCAAAACCATGCAAATGCAAGTCAAATTTCAGGTCTGCGGTGCCATGTTGGGCGTGGGTCAAGCTCCCACACAAGAAGACCAATACCGCGTTTGCGATACATGCGAGACATTCTGTTGTTGCGCTGTCGGATGCTGTCCAACCAGCGCCTGCACTACTGCCTTGGATTTTCGACCAGTGGTTTGTGGACGGTGCACATCTGGATGCTGCTGTGCGGACGACGTTTGCTGCCCACTTCCATATTGCGCAGTTCCAGCACAGGCCGGATTGCAAGATATCCAAGGCGAACCGTGTCAACGGTGTCCATCTGGATGCTGCTGCGGTGACGCCTGTTGCAGCAGTAGTTTTTGCAAAGGAGCTCCAGCCCCTGTTGGACAGGTAATTTGCACTGCAAGTGCAAATTTATACATTTGCAACTTCAGCTGCATTTCAGTTTTGCCAAGAATGCGCCAGTGGATGCTGTTGCGGTGTCCTATGCTGCGAATCTCGACTCTGCGAAGGATCACAACCGAACCAGGCCGCATTGGCAGCGTTCGCAGGTGGATTTCCCTTCCAACGACCATTCAATCCATTCGAAGCAGCAGCAGCCGAATTAATGCTCCGCAGGCCATTCGAAGTGAATCCACCATTCTCGGCTGATCTGCCATTATCACCGTATATCCCAGCAATGTTCATCGGGAGACCGGATATGAATCCGAAAACGCCAGCGCATCGATGTATCGAATGCACAACGGGATGTTGCTGCGAAGGAATCGGATGCTGTAGTTTGAGTTATTGCGTTGTGAGTCCAGCCGTAGCCGCTAGTCGACTGACCGCCATGAGATTGAATCCGCAATTCATTCCCATAACCGCACCTCTGTATAGTCCTGGTGAAGAGCGATTGTATCGAGTATGATTTTGTGCTGTATATTTCATGCGTGTAACGCAATAAAATCCGGATTGAAATTTTGCTATCTTTTTCAAAGACTGGGTGAAATCGATTGATTTGCGAGCATTTTTTGTGAATTCCCTGATTTGGACATTGGAACTTGCATATTTTTGCAAATATACTTTGCC
>JAQIWJ010000502.1:0-20239 GCA_034695185.1 Discolaimus major
CGAGGACGCGAAACCTGTGACCGACCAGGTGCGTCTTTCTTGGCTGATCAAACCGAACGAATTCAAAAGCAACCCAGTGAAAGGAGGCCGCTGCGAACTCACTCTCCCTCGAGCAGGCCAATGGCTAAACTATTTACACAAAGCTAACCGATTTCCTGTGTCATTCACAGGCAAAACTTCCCCTCACACATTCGAAAAGAATTCGAAAAAACTACGTGTTTAAATCACGAATCGACAAGAAAATCGGTGCTAACGCGCTGAGTAGCACCTGCCTGAATAGATTTATGGATCAGATGAAAACTACTAGGTTTCATTTCTCGCCACTTTAAAAACGCGTCAACGCCAAACGAATCTCCTTCGATTCATACCGAAGATCCTAATCGTCTGGTAAACGAACTTTGAGAAAATTCCCAGAGCACGGGTTACCCCCGTTTGTCAATCGAATAGGCAAACCGAAGAGGAGATACCATCTCCAAACTAGGCCAAAACAACTTTCTCCCGAAACGACTGCGAGATCGCAATTACATGGTACGCAATAGGCGTAAGAATCAATTCAATTCGCCTACGCCTATTTCCAGAAAAGGGACCCGGGGAACGCGATCAAAAAACATCCAAAAACACATTACCTTTGATTTGTCCGATGCCCGTTTTCTTAGCTATCGACGTCGACGGCGGTTTTTTGACTCCAATGGCAACCACGTCTTTCGTTGAACCCGCAATTGCACCAGTTCCTAAAAAATGCGGATATTAGTCAGAGGCAATTTGATTGGAATGCTGCTGGCTATTGATTTTTTAACTGCACGTTCCTTCAGGAACTAGTGATGCTAGCCTTGGCTGCTACTTCTTCGACAACAGTCAAAGAAGAATGCAAATTACCTTTCTTGAGACCATTGCCTTTTCCTGGTGGCGATAATTGCGCTTTGAATGGATCACTCGGAGCGTGTTCAATGGCTGGCGTTCGTTTGTCGTCCGATGGGCTTGTAGTCTCTGAAAATAAGGTCAGGATCAATACAGAGTACCCAGCAAACAGTATGCTTTTAAAAATGAGATTCAGTGAAGATAAGAATCCACATTGACAAGAGCATCAGCAAGCAAAAGAAACAATAAAAGCTTACTATTCGAATGAACATTCTGGTATCCGCCTTCGCTGGTATCCGCTGATGAAATTGGCGATTGACCATTGGTATTTCCACTGAGCGCAACGCTGCTGGCCGTTGAACTTGCTCGACTCCGAAGCATGGGCAAAAGCGATAAACGACTGGACGGCAGCAATAAATTGGACTGACACTCGGCTGAATAAAGCGAAACAGAACATCAAATACAGAAAGCGAAATCAATCGCAATGCTAATCAGCTGGATAGCCTGACTGATTTGCGGTGCAAGAAATCAGGCAAAGCTTCAGTGCATGACTACACATAAAAGAAAAATTCAAATCAACGCTTACCTGATCTCACCGCTGGCGTCATTGCTATGCCGGCCATAAATTTGCTCTTTATTTCTCTCTTCGGTTTCTGCTTGTCTTGAGCCATACTCGCCTGTAGTTTGGCCATAATTTCCTGGTGTTTGGACGGCTTGGGCGGTAGTTTGACGACTTTCTTCACCGGTTCTTCTGGCTGCACTGTTTTCTCCGTTTTCCGACGACCAGGACTTCCGTCTGCGCCACCGCTGGACGGACGGTCATTAATATCTTCTCCTCGATTCTCTTTATTTCCTCCTTCGCTCGAAACCTTGGCACTTTTAGCCGGCTTCCGCTGGGACTCGCGACCAATCGATTCCGACTTGGTACGTTTCGGTTTTGATGGCGAAGATGGAGCTGTTGCTGCTGGTGGTGCCGCAGTAGTCGTTGGTGAACCGCAGACGGCGACGTCGTTCAAATGCAACAGGGAATGGAATTCGTCGCTACTGTTCAAATCGTGAAGACGAGATTTGGGCAAGCGTTTCTTCTCTTTCACCACTTTGACCATACGACCACGGCTATCGCGGATCGTCGTTTCGCAGATGAGAGATTCAAAACTGCTGTTCATAATTTCCTCTTGGTCGCCAGTGAACGTAATTTGATGCGGTTGCTGTTGGGGAATTTGTTGCTTCTCCAATATCGGATTCACGGAAGTGGTGCTGACTGGCAAGCTGATCGTCGTTGCAACGGGATTTCTCCTTGCTTGTTGTTGCCGTTCGAATGCAGTATCCATTTCTCGGGGACTAATGCTACGACCACTTTGTGTCTCGTATTCGGTGTCACCTTGGTAGCCTGAAAAATGAACGTCAATTATTACTATGAGTAATTCGTGTCAAAAACAAACAAACACAGACTTGTGGTTTGAACGCATAATAAGCAATCATAAAATGCTCACCTGTATCAGCGCTAATAGTTGAAATTGGCCTTTCTTTCACTTGATGCGTGGCCGCGGATTGCCTACCGGTTTCATCCTTCCGCACCGCAGGCGTAGCAGAACCCAAAATCATGGTCGCGTTCAAGTTTCCATCTTTCACCATCGGCGTGGAAGTGATCATCGGACGCTTGAAATCAGAACCAATATCCATGCCGAATAATTCTTGAGGCTGTTCCGAAATGGGTGTCGTTGCATCATCCATATCCTAAAAATGGGTCAGTTGAGTAGGAGACACATGAGAATATTTAAATCTTGCATTACCTGTTCAGCCTCACTGAAGCGTTGATGCGACTTCAAATAAGCTGTTTCGAAATCTTCGGCTTGAATCATGCCCTCCACGTCGTCATCATCTTCTTCCTCTTCCTGATCATCATCCACTTCTTCGTGTTCCCCGCGCAGTTGAGCCGCCAATTGATCAGGTGTCATTGAAATATCCATACCAGGAAATCGCGATCCTTTCAGGAACATCAAGCTTTCGCTCAATTCGAAACTGTCGTTATTGCCAGCCGCCGACGATTGCCCCAATATACTGTTGCACATTAAATGCGGCTCCACATCGGTCAAGAATTCCGCATCTGCTGGTATAATAAGCTCCACGTTGGCCGTTGTAGCCGGTGCGCTTGTGGCGTGCGACGTTCTGGATGGTTCGTGTCCAATCAGTTCTACCTTTTCCATGGGCGCAAATATACCACGGTTATGCACCGCACGAAAATAGCGTCGACCGTCGATTTTACCATCGTGTTGACCAACTGGTTCATCCAATTCAATGCCGCAAAATAAACCATCCACCATATGCAGAGGGCCGAAATAACGCAATACGCCTCGTTTTTCTCCACCAATGCAAACGGCACGATTCAAATGCTGACGGAATTCGGCTTCTCGTAATTCAGTTAGGCGATGAGACGATACTGTCGATTGTTTCAATATCAATGTGGAGTTCAATATGTTGGCACTGGCCGGATGATCGTCCGGCGACGAAAAGCCGCTTCCAACCACTGGATGCGATTCTGAAGCTTCTCCCGTGCTAATTGTATACGAATCGCGACGAACCAATGTATGGTGTTGGCCTCTTTCAGCAGCAGAAGTCGGTTGCTCCTGTTGCAAAGTGCGAGTAATAACGGATGCCGTTACGGATGCTGCAGGTCGGCGAATGACAGGCGTCGGTAAAGTTGTTGGTAACTTTAAACCCGATGGTGCCGGAATGCCGCTTTGTCCAATGCCCTTGCCGGATGCCTAAAAATAGGGATGTTAGCGAATTTGACAATGGATATGTTCGTGACTTTCATTCAAAGCTGCGACTAGCCGCTGACAATGGCCAACCATTGCTACTTCTGCCAAGCTAAGCTAAAAATACTGGGGCCATGCGGACAAGCGTTAGGATGCTTTTTATAATCGTTGCATAGCCGAATCGGAACTGAAAATGCTAGCTAGAATAATAAAGCAAGCTTCTGCTTTCCTCTGTTTCCTTCAGGGCAAGAAAACTTCTCAAATATCCCGCAAACGAGTAAGATGAATGAACGACCTAAAGCTCATGGCATAGATCAGATTAAAATCCGTTAAATTACAAAGCTAGAAATAGCTTGCAAAAACGGCCTAGATCTTTCTAGCACTAGGCTATCAACAAATCGAGCTTACGAGGAAACTACAATCCTTTTCCAGACTAGCTTATATCTACTTCAAATAAGCACTGTACCTGGCGGTTTAGCTGGCCAGTGTACTCATGCTAGGGGACCGCAATAACAAATGGAAATCTCGGAAGCCTATTCGCCTATTTCCTTTGCATAAGAAAAACGGGACAGCGGTTTAAATGTCGACAACTACACAAACGATCTTTAGGAAGGCTAACAGGCGTGAAGTGGCCACTCGGTTCGCCACCATTCGAAACAAAAACGTTGAAAAACCCCTCTCAAACGAAATGCTGTCCTTGCAAACTCGAATCCTCGTCATGGCACTGGTCGAACGAGTGCCCAGTCCACTTCGGTTTCTTCAACGCGTAATTTCTCCAGCGTAACACCCGATTTACTCTCAGAAATTGAGGATTACAAAAATCATAAAAGGATTTCGCAAACGAATTTGCTCCGAATATGCAGTCACGTTCCGCATTTTCTGAACGCCAGTTTTCTCGGTTACACGAGCAACTGGGTTTTGTACCGCCCCCTTCTTTTCTCCCAAAATGCACATCATTCTAACAACATGAAAAACCCCATCCGTATTATCTCGCCACAATAATAGAGGGGAAGTCGAATGAAAATTATTACGACCCTAGAGGGTGGGCATTTCAGTCGGCCGCCAAACCTACATCCGAGTATATAGAAGAACGTAGAGGAAGCCGAGTTGTTGACCAATAACAACCCAATGCTACTCGAGAAAGCGAACAACGACTGGACATGCATGTCCATAGTCCACTACTGGGTAGAAGCGAACATAAAACGTTAACGACCGTGCAGTTATCTCAAAGACAACAACAAAGGGGGACCCCTCACTGAAAGCAGTGGACAGCCGGCTCCAGCTAGCCGTTTGACCAGACGAAATGAATATGCGAGAAGCGAATGAAGAGCACTTCCGTCTAGCAAGAACCGTTCCAGTGTCTAGCTTCAACGCAATGGGTACTTATAGACAGATCCCAAAATCTACCGTTACTAATCATGCAAAACTGGCATGATCCTACTGTACGTTCCATCCAAACGAATTCGTTCCCACGAGCTCCGAATCTCAGTAGGTAACTTTACACGCCACTAATGGCACCTACTCAACAGGATGAGTCCAATAATTCGAGCACAGTTGCCCCCTTATGTAGCAAATCCACTCAAAAGGAGATAATTCTATCTTGCCAATAGTGAGAGTACACAAAAACCATGGACACGGTCGTAAATAAAAATGTCCATAAAAGGACATTCCTGGTACGTCTCAATTTTCCCAAGGTCATGTTCCCCTTCTCAACCCACTAAACAACTGTTTTTCTTCACCGAAAGCGAGGAGAAACCACGCTGAGAACATTAGGGACATTCTTGGACACCATAAAAGAGCATGGCCATGCGGTTGCTACCACGCAATCTCCTCCCGTTTGAGGAGAATTCGAGAGAAAATATGCGAACGTCATAGAAAGACTAGCATGACAAAAATGATTTTCCACCACCCGCCAGAGCCATTCGTCAAAAATTGGCTTTTTGAGATAGTGTTAAAAAGAAAACGACAGCAGGCATCGTGTCACCTACGTTTGATTAGACACACGCAGAGAACGACTACGACGACCAAAACGCCTCTAGAAAATCCTGCACTACCAGCAAATTTTGCTCAACGAATTTAAAAACGCCCCTGCCCTAAAATGCCCCCTCTACTACTATAAAAAACCGATTTTCACCTCGGCACGAGGCGTACTCGGCCTTATTCAGAATTCATGAAAATACTCGAAGCGTAAGAAATGTATGCTAAAAGCAGCCTATTGTGGCAAAAACATTGCCACAACAATGTCCATATTGGCCAAACTAAATCCTACTCGAATAATACACGCTAGGCTGCCACCGAATTCCTAAGAACTCGACTGGAAAACGCGAATAATTACCCATAATCTCCGCTGGTCTCATTCCAAGACGACAGCAGCATCGCGAATACAGAAAGGAGACTGGAGAAAGTGAATCATCCTACGCCTATCTCTCAGATCTTTCTGATCCAATTACACGCGGTCTACTCGCATGACGACTGTCACCGTCATCAGTGTCCACGAGTTGGCGTACGTATGAAAAGGAATGCATTCACGCAATGGCCGAAAACGTCAACTGTATCCGCTCCCGCGTATGCCCAAGTCAAACAGTGTCAAAACGAGCAACTACCAAAATAACCTTACAGAAACAAGACGTCAAACTGAGTCATTTCGCTGAGGGAAAGACAGCTTGACTAAAATCTCACCAAAAACCTAAGCAAACACGCACAAGTTTGCTTCAGTCACACCACATCAAAAGGCAGTCAAGAAAATGACTAAACTAACGCCGCCGAATCAGCAACCGAATCCCTCAAACTCTACAGTCAACGGGTCCCCTCCCAAACTTGCCCAAATGCTAGACGAAAATTTAATCTACGCAATATCAGATCACGCCGACTAGAATTCACACTCGAGAAGGATTTCTGAAGGCAGAGCAAGAAAAAACCTCATGTCCAACTCTGCAGCAAGGCGGACAATACCAACCAAAGTCAACAATCTTACCATAATCGACTATGAATTCAGAATGCGAGTAATAATAGCGATACCCGCTTGACCAAGCCTATTTCACGCACAATAGACTCTCGTCGAAGCGTCAAAATATACTCAATGCAGGTTCGCGTAAGAAACTTTCGATGATCACATCACAAATATATTCCAAAACTGGGCAGAGTCGACTGGTCGTTGCCGTTTTCACGGTGGTACGAAGTCTATCTTCGTCTGTAAGCCGAGTGTCCTCCCGGTTACACCAGGTAGACGAAAATGGTCGTCATGGTAGCACTCGGACAGATCTAGCATTCAAGTAGTCAGGCAACGTCCATAAACGGAAGCCGTGTCATAATCGCCTCGAAATATACGTAATACATATCCTCTCATTACACAAACGATGGCCGGCCACCAATCATGCGGCCAAATGCTGAATAATTCCAACTCTCTCGTCAATAAATGAAGAGTTTACCCCACAAACCGAGTCCTACACTGTCCCCCGGTGACGGATGTTCACAATGATCCTTCAATTCAAAGTGCAGCTAGCGATGACAGAAAATAAACCAGAATATGGCAAACCCTATTCATCCGCCCGCCCGCAATGGAAATGTCGAAGAATAACACGCCAAACGACGCGACTGGCCTACTACTTCTGTAGTCGCGTTCATCAGGAAAGAGCCCAGACCGTTGAAGCTAACTCTTTCATGAAGCATTCCCATGCTCCGCATGGATCTTTTATCAGGACGGGAGGGGATGGATGGATGGCCAAAGAAGACGAAGTTCTTCTCATTCGAAAAAGCACGCTGGGAAGAAGCGAATATACGACGTCCTCATTGCTGCAGAAAAGCCTCTAGTCGAATCAAGCTAACGAAACATGTCCGTGTCCAACGCGCAAAAGGATGAAAAGAAAAACGAGCCAATACGAATAACCAAACTGGGCGTACGATGAAGATCAATAACCCTGTCCTTCCGTTCCGTTTCCATACACGGTTGCATAGAAGGAATCCTAGACTACAGCCTACGGTTAGCTAGAACTCATCTCGCTGGGGAGTTGCTGAATCCAGCCTACATTCTCAATCGACTCCTTCAATGCCTTTATACACGGGCGTATGGAGAAGGAATAAGCTAAGCTAAGCAAGGCCTCAATTCCGAACCAAGCAAGGCCAAAAATCTAATTCGATCGAAAAACTAGCGAATGCGTCATGAAAACAGACCCCCATCCGAAAATTTACGAGCCATATTGACCACCTAGCCTCATTTTTGTCCAGACATAGCTATTTCACACAAGCCAAATAACAATAACAAACACTTACCATATTAGGCGCTGGAGGTGGAAGCATTGACGATTTCGGTATACCAGGAGCTGGCACTGGAGCACGTGGATCAGGAAAATATCGGTTCACGTTTGCAGGCGGTTTCAGACGATGAATGCCACGACGTTCCATAATGGGACCAAATTCGTATCAATGAAAAATCCAACGTAATGTTCCAGGGGACTGATCGACGTTCAATATAACCTGAAATAGAAGGCGATAAGACAGCTTCTAGTGCCGCTGTGTCATGTGTTGTACCCCCTTCATCAGAAACATTCATTGAGCGTATGCCCATCAAAAAGAACGCCTCAAAATTATGTTCATCAGCATGCACCTTGTGGACGGAGAATTCCAACAAGGAAAAACTAGGCGATGGTCTAACAATTCCATCACCAGCATAACTTGTGTTTAGTAAATTGCTTAAAACCTGTCCTTGTATGGGAAGCATTGAAAAACCAGTCTCTGCTAGACCCCTGGTACATGCCAAGCGAGAAAGGGCCGCGATGAACGCATTATGTAGGCACCTGTTCCGCGTAATTTCAAAGCGTACCATCATGGGGTGCATCTACTTTCAATGCTTCCTTTTCATATTAGAGAGATGTACATTCAATATGCGTGTTTTGATTAAAACTAGACCCTGATCAATTATGCAATGCGAGAATTCATGCTGTTTATACAAAAGATCCTACGCATGAAAGAAGTTTTCATATGTAAAATTGCAGATCCAACAAGTGGTCAAAAAAAACAGACTTTTTGCATCATAAAAACCGTACTGGCATCA
Organism: Discolaimus major; assembly: GCA_034695185.1. Classification (NCBI taxonomy): domain Eukaryota; kingdom Metazoa; phylum Nematoda; class Enoplea; order Dorylaimida; family Qudsianematidae; genus Discolaimus; species Discolaimus major. The sequence continues at coordinate 8,668 of JAQIWJ010000502.1, forward strand.
TCCATGCCATAAAATTAGCAATAATTTTGAGCTCGTTGGCATTTAGCAATGCTTCGCCAACGCAAAGAAATTTCTATGCTAAAATCTCAAATTCAACTTACCAAAAAAGGAAAAAATTTCAGATAACGCAATCAAGTTCGAACTCGGGACATCATAAAACTCGCAGCTGATGACGAGGACACTTTATCAATATAAAATCTCGGATATTCAATGCGTTTATGAACGTTATCAAAACTTTTTATCAGTGAAAATTTTGGCTTTTCGCCAATTTCTGTCCCGCCTATGGACAGCCGGCGCGGTTTTGCAGACAATTTTCTTGTACCTATCCCCAAAAGCGGCAATATGAAATTTGCATACCCACGTGGTTAAGGGTTACTGTAACCGCTCGGTGAGAAAAATTCGGATGAGAAATAGATTGAAATGAAGTTTTTCGTTGATTATTGAAATGAATACTGCGATTGCGATTACTTCTTATCATAAAGGCTGATCATAAGATGCTTTAAATTATTTCTGATTTCAAAAATTATACGTAATTTACTATCCAAATTCAATGACCCGGATACGGTCATAAATGACACAATAAAAATATAAAAAATTTCTCCAATTCCAAAGCATTCTTATTCACGAATTCCCTCCCGAAAATTATTTTTGGTAATTTCAAATGTGGTAGTGTGAGAAAATGTTTGGCTACTAGTTTTGCACGCAGAAATGAAGAGGATCTTCAGGCATCAACATGTCCGAAATGAGAAATATAATACGTAAAAACTCTACGACTCGATCCAGTTTCTGATACCCGTTTTTGAAAGGGACGCATGCAAAATTTTGGGCCTTTTAGTGGTAGTGAGTGAGAAGAATATAAAATCTCAAAGACCGTCGGGGAGAAAGATCTTGGAATAGGTTTCTCCAGGTAGATTGGTGATGGCTTTTCTCAACCTGTGTATTTTCCTGACATTTCTCCATCAAGCATGGACCGATCAAACGAGGGGTCTCCAAGACGGCGTGTCGCAGGGCGGCCGAGAACAGAACCCCGGATTCAAAATGAGAGCCACGCAAGCGGCAATGAATTACGTGGAATCGTTGGCGTTGAAAGCGTTGACGCAAGAGATCACTCGGGTCCGAATAAACGACGTGCGAGGCGAGATTCAAGGCGGCGATGTGCACATGTATAATATGCGTATCACGTCCTACAAACCGCCCACCAGTCATTCGGTCACTTTGGAACCGCCGGATTTGGTCAGATGGACCACGAGAGGCGCCGATATGCATATGATGGGTAGTTACGATTCGCGAGTGCACGGTTTATTATTAAAAGTACCCATGGCCGGCGAATTCGAAGGCGACGCGCGTCAAGTTGATTTCAGTATTTCCTTCTCCTTTTATAAAGCCGACGACGGCGGTCTCATGGTCAAATCTCGTCAATGCACCACCAATATCGGCTCGTTGACGGCCAAATTGAAAAATCACATTCAAAGCCCCGGCGCGGCTTTGTTGCTTTTATTCAAAAACCTCGTAGTTCAACGAATAAAACCCATCATCGCGGCGGAAATGTGCGAAGAAGCCAAACGATTCGTGGACGACGAGTTGAATAAGCAACTCAGCACGATGCCTCGAAAAATACCCTTGAATCAGACCAATTACGATCTGAAACAAAAGGACGATCAACAAAATAATCCTGTCACCGATAACAACGGGCAGGCAAATAAGAAAGCGGGCAAAAACGGATTAAGGGATTTAGCGGATACCGTATCCAAGAGCCTGGTCTTGGATTACAGTATGATGAATAATCCCATGGTGAATCAGAAATATATCGAATCGTGGAATCTGGGCGAAGTCAGTTACGAAGGCCAAGGCGGTACGCCCTTCGATCCGATCGATTTACAAGATCCCAATCCCCCGCCCACCGATCGGATGTTGTATATTATGGCCTCGGATTACGTTGTGAATAGCCTTTTCTGGCACGCCTATAAACACGGTATGCTAAATTTCCACGCCAACGGGAAAGAGAATCCGGAATATAAGGATTTATTGAGAACGTCCTGCGACGACGACGTATTCGGTATATGTTTGGGTAATTTGGTGCCGGAAGTGAGCAAATCCTATCCGAATAGCCAGGCGGAAATCGCCTTTCAATGCGTCAAATCGCCGGCCGTCTATTTTCGAAAAGACGGTACCGTACGATTCGTGGCGCCGTCTCACGTGGTGGCCTACGCCACGAAAAAGCGTAACGAATTGCGCGAAATGCTGACGGCCGACGTGAACGTGGAAGGTACCATGAGCATTTGGATCGAGGATAATTACGTCAAGGGCAACGGTACGATCACCACCTTTCGTATGACTATGAGGAAGAATAATCTTCCAGAATTCACGCAAGATAAATTGAACCAATTCTCGAAAATGGCTCGATCCATGTTCCAGGATATAGCGAATAAGGAATTAATGAAAGGTTTACCGTTACCCACCGCCGACGGGGTCCGATTAATTAATCCGAACGTAAGATTCTTCGAACGAACGGCCATGATCGAGACGGATTTGGAGATCGATGATACGGTTATACATTATTTAACCGAAGAAGCCTTGAGGAATGGAAATTCTAGATTTACGCTCGACCGAGGCCGATAAATTTGGCCCGCATTTTTATGTACATTTTGAGCATATATAATCCGATTTGTTAATTTATGCCATGATCTATTTCGTTAATAGGATTACTGTAATCGGTGCCCACGCGAAGGCTTCTTGGGATAATAAGAATTCCAATTTCTCAAAAGAAGAACCGGTCGTGATTTTTGTGCCAAAATCACATGAACTTCATTCATAATATTGACGCATTTCCGTTTGGAACTGGTTCGTTTCAATGCAATGCGAGAATATACGTCACGCGTCATTGCCATTGCTCGAATGCCTGGAGCAGAAATATGGCCAAAATGCATTGATTGATTTACTTACGAGGAATAAGCGTTTAGTTTATATCGTTTACCGGTTTTATGCATGGATGAAAAATCATGAGATTTATAATGGCATGGATAAACGCCTGATCTCCTCCTGCGGACTCCAGAACCTGAATCCGCCTTATCAACTGTCAAATCAGTCTCATATGTGATTTTAGTCTATCCAAGAAATCTTGGCTTTGGCTCTCCAACGATCAATCACGCCCACATAATCTTGGGACTGATGCAAACAAGAAACTAGCTTTTGCAACTGATTTATGAGCATTCGAAAACAGGGAATAACTTTCGAATGTGCCAATAAAACAGGCATGATTCAGCATATTTGGTACCCGTAATAGAATATAACCAAAATAGAAACTGATCAAAGTTTGTGCATGCAAAATATACGTTCATTCGTATTTGATCTACTTCGTATTGTTTGTGTCGAGCCTGAAAATTAGATGGGGGCATACACATGAAAATGTATTGGCGTTTTCTCACATTTCTCATCCAAATCGGAAATGTTATTTCGACTCGATGATAAACCGGTACGCGTAATGGCTCGATTATTGAAGGCGCATTTTAGTCTTGATTGCGATGCGAGAATGTTCATATTCATTTCACCGGTGATAAATCTAGAATTTCAGTGGTGATCAGGATGATCAATCATGAAGCAATCTTGATTGATACATGTCATGCAGAAGCGTCAGATTTTGTACCAATGTGATGCAAAAATTGAAGACCGATAATTGATCATATCGAGCAGATTTGTAAAAATCGATAGCACAAATCATCATGATTAATTTTCTCAAACTGTTGCAGAAATTTTTGAAGAAGAAAGGCTTCCGAGTGGTTACAGTATGCCTGCTGCTCCCTCTCGCGGAGAGCTCCGCCCCCACCGACCAATGGCGTAACGCCGCCTCTATCCCTGGTCGGAGCGGTTACAGTACACCTGCTGCTTCCTCTCCCAGGCATAGCTCCGCCCCCACCGACCAATGGCAATGCAGCCTCTACCCTGGTCGGAGCGGTTACAGTATGCCAATACACAGAAAATGACAGGATACCTAGCAGCAATTATTACTGATTAACGATTTAGAATCGATTTATATGCAAAAATCGTGCACAGCAGGCAGAAATAAGCCACGCTTACTTTTCCAATTTAGCAATACACGCTTCTTGATATTCGTGAACCCAACGGACCCCGTTGAATCGTGTAATGGCACGGATATCACTGGGCAATCTCGTCTCGTCCGGCCACTCGAAATCCGGATCAAAGACAGGGATCACATTTTTATTATGCTGTACAGCACATGAGATTTCTTTATGCACCCAATCGATGCATTCGTGATCATCGATGCATCGATCCAATGAGGCAGGAGTCCTGAAACACAAGACTGTTTTGCCAATTGCCAATCAAAGCAACACTTACAGGACAAGGATGAAATGCTTGGCTGCTTGAATATTCTTGAGAAGGGAACAATCGAATTTGCCTGCATATAATCGATCGATATCGATGAATACCTGAAATATCGATTTATGACTGATCTGTGCTCAGGGAAGCGTCAGTTAGCATTTCTATTCATACTGATGTGAACAGGGCCTCGCTGCATTTTTGATTTGGCAGTCACTTAGCTAATAAGGACTGATTTATACAATTGCATATTATACAGGTGGTCGATATTTTGATAATATTTCGACATGATATCAATCACTGACCTTGTATCCTCTCAACTGAAGTAATACTTTGATCAAACTAGCCAATTGACTGCCTGTACTTCTTCTATAACTTATGAATACGTCAATATGTTTGCTCAAAATGGCTAATTCCATATCATCCGTATCTTTGCATCCTGGAATCGATCGATATTTAACTGCGATCACCGATTGATCACTGCATTTTTTTATACCCTGAATATTTTGAAGCAACTTTTTCCTATGTATTGCATTGGAAATACCGCAACTAAATTTCAATATATCATCATCCAATGTAGGCAACGTTGAGCAATCCACGCCCAGATCCAATAATTTATATGTATATATTGAAAATCGAGAATCGATTGAGCATAAAAATCTATCCATATTGCTTTGATCCAAGCCGCTGTAATCGGCTGCGATCTGAAAAATTACGCATGCTTTGTAAAGATTGCGCAATTTCGGCTTGCACTTTTTGAGCAATTTATGGCTGGCAAGTTAGAAATCACGATTGCGCAATGTCGGGATAGTCAAACCGCATGGGGCCGCAAGAAAGCAGGGCCTCGGCCTTACTTTCAAACTATCCAATTCGCGCATGAATCGTTTTCTCATCAAATTCGAGCCCATGCCAATATCGCGTGCTAATTCGTCATCGGATAAAAGCAATAGTAAATCCCCGTCTACTCGTTGTTGCTCGAATGCATTGGCGTATTTCTCGAATCCGATTTTAGTCACCCAATATCGGACATCCTCGACGGACCAAAGGGCAACTTGTTGAGTCAATTTACGCGGCACTTGTTCGCCGATAATTCGCAACGCTAAACTGGCCAATTTCGGCCCCACTTCGCCCGGCATCGACGCCACGCGTTTCAATGCGTCGACGGCGTCGATTTGATGGAAAATAATCAATAAATCTTGATCTTTCTTTATACCCGCTTCCATGGCCAATTGGAAGGCGGCCATGGATCGGGGTTCGGATCTTTTCGCATTTAAAAACGGTATCAGCTTTTGTAGCCATTCACCCGTTTGACCTTGGCAATGTTTATAATCGGAGAAATTACTCGGTTGATGCGTGGATAAGAACGGTTCGACCAGTGCCAGCGTTCCTGATTTTACGACGGCCGATTCCAGTTCCTTATTCGTCACTAATGCGCAAACGGCTAAACAGGCGTAATATCTAGTCACCTCGTCTTGACTCGACGCTAATAGGAATAACCAATCGGCAACGTTCTTCTCCATCATTCGTAGTTGACATTCGTGATCGCTGGTCATGGATAAATTAGCCAACGCCTGCGCCGCGTGTCTCAATATTCGGCCGGTATCGTCGCACGCGCTACTCGTCATTTGGCACGCGTTCAAAACGAATTCCAACGCGGACACGTCCAATAAACGTCGATTCGTTTTCGGACTATCTTTGAACAGATCTTCTAAAATGGAAATACCGATACGCATCGGTTCGGCGGATTTGAATGTTCGTATCGTCCACACTAATCGTTCGAGACGATTCCCGGAATCGGAAATGTATTTACGGTTGGGCGAACTGAGGCATTCTTCTAGCACTCGACCGCAGGCTAATCGGATTTTACTCCATGTATCGTCGTTGAGAAATAGATCCAATAGGATGTCCAAATAACCCATGCGTCTGAAAAAGATGCAAGTTGAAAATTGCGCAATCGGATGGGCGGGGATTGAATCTTGCAAATGCTTGGAGCAATGCCAAGAATCACAGTCCTTGAGATTTGGATTAGCGGCTTCAGCAATGCAAATTTGAAAATTGCGCAATCACAGTGCTCGGATCAATGCTACGAATCACCGCCTATGACCATCTGGCAAAATTCCAATCAATCCCAAGCCTACCTCAGATAATCGCATAATCCATATGCTAAATCTCGACCGATTTTCGGCGACATCCAAGCATTGATCATGATCCTAGCGATCATATGCGCCCCGTCGACCGTATTACATTCGTTGGTAGAATTTACTAAACTCATAGCTTTATCCGTGAATCGTTGAAATTTACTCAATTTCCCTTTCAACATATGTTTCGGCATTACTTCTTCGGTGTGAACTTTTTTCACGCACATTTTATTACGCTCGAATATGGAATCGCGTTTCCGCAAGGGGCTTTGAAATTTACCCTTCCCATGACCAGTAGGTGGACAGGAGTTGGACATTTTCGCGCGTGTCCATAAGGAAGGAACGCAAACGGTGACGGATCTAGCACGATACGCGTTGTTAGGAGTATCCGGATTCTCCATATCCCATTTCGGTATATGAGTATCCGAATTTCTATACGCTTCGGTTACGGATCGACGTTTATCCATGCACGGTTGCACGTCAGTACTCGTAGATTCGGATGCTAAGGATTCGCCATCACTGAATAAACTGCACACGGATAAATAACGTTGGGATTTAGCATGCGTATGAGGATTGGGTAAAATCGAATGCCCATTAGTTGGTGTGAGGTCGTCGATGCAAAAATTCGATTCAATGAAACGACATCCATCAAGCATTGCTTGGTGGATATTCATGATCTGAAAAATGTGCGGATTAGAGGATTAGGAGAGCTGATTTTAGGCATGCATTATCTTCAGAAAAGGCTAGGTAATGCCATAGCTGGTAATCAGCGAGATTTTCTCCACCCTAAAAATGAGCCCCAATCACAACAGGAAACTGAATAGACTCCAATTGAGGACATGCCTAATGAACCATCTCTACTAGTCCACCTAGAGAAAATAAACTATACAAAAGGCATTTGATGAAGGCAATTTTTGAAGGAATTTTTGAAAAAAGGACCTTGTCTAGCTACGAATATTCCTATTGGGAATATTATTAGAAGCCAGGCAAATGAGAAAAGCCGCATATATGCCATGGTGACGTTGAGGAAGTTTTCCAGGGGCGAAATTTTCTCAAAAAATCCATATGGAGTAAAGGGGTTTTAGAAGAGGTTTAGATGTGAAAAATTACGCCGCATGACCTCCGCCTGGAGGCGTGTAGGAGCCTCAATTTACGTGTAAGCACATGGCTTAAGGTTGGGGTATTTGAGTGGAGATCCCGGAAACGCAAGGCCCATCGAAAAAGTCCGTCAATTCCCTCGGATATTACATTTTCGACGAAAATCAATACGTGCGCTTGGAAATGGGAATTGATTTTTTCCAATGGCTGATTAGGGCTTAGGGAAAACGTGAGAATGGCTTCACGCGTATTGGATTCGAGGATTAGAGCTTAGTTTGATCTGTGCAGAAAGCATGGGGTAGGCACCGGAAGCAATTGTCAAACCGCCTATCGAGTTTCTTCGAAAACCGTCAGCTGCTTAGTGTCAAAGAGAGCTGCTGTTCCTTCTTGAAGAGCCTAAAAACCCAGCCGTTTCATGTTGCATACCTGCAGTGATAATAGATTATTCTTCATAAATCATAAAATCCATTTCTATGCACACTCTTGAACATTTCCATAAACGGCATGTCTAATGGCATTGAAAATTATACCAAGCCCTAAATCAGGGAAATTCCAAACATATTCATACTGCACCCATGAATTTAAGAAATTTCAGGCCTGATCAGTGTGAATTCCGCACTAGTTTAGGTGGAAATTTCCAGCAACCGGTCGTCATGCTGTCACTAAAGATTAAATACACATTTGATCAGAATGATCTAAAGCATACGGCAATAGCAACTTCTGACTGGTTATGAAAGTACACGTGGATATGAGCACTGCAAGTTTTGATTACTTTGGAAGTATCCAGAAATCGTGTTATCGATTTCTGATGGTGCATATTGATTATTTTTTGATCAAGCTGTACGCTTGAGCGTTCTCAAGCGTAATGGCATACTGTAGCTCTGATCGAATATTGTACAAGCATGGGTGATCATACTGATATCACTAATTATGATAATGACCTTGGTCATGCATATTATCGATTTTTCACCATATCAATGATCACATATATTTCAATACAAATATTCAGAGATCAAAAGAAGCAGTATCATGACAAGCGTTACAAAATAATCGATCCTGCAGAATGCAGTGATAAGCTATCAGAATTGCAGACTTGTACACTTTTTAAAGCTTTGTGCACAATATCCAGCAATTCATACAGGCCATCTGATTTGCACTGGTCTCCGATACGCATTGATCGTAATGCTCGTATTGGACATTGACCATTGGTCTCTCGATGCGTCCATTTGGACTATGCAAAATGCGAACGTATCATCCATGCGTGCAGGGACACGAAGGTAATCCTCAACCGGTGGTTGCCAGGACATGATCGATCCGTAGAAATCTCGAGGCGAATAAACTTAGTTTGCACTTTTTCCAACAACTGAATGATTGTGCATGATGTTGTGTTCTTTTATACTCGTCTTTCCTTTTGCGGTATTGCGCAACTTGACGAAAGGCAGACGACTCTTGTCACATGACATAGCACGAGAGTACATTATTTCACATTTCATCAGACCGGTTTCGATGACTAACTCCGCATCACTCGCTGTACGTTCAAATAATTGGACGAGTTTTCGCAACGAACACGCTCCAACGTGCCAATGTTCGATTACTGTTCTTGAGGACACGATCGAACCACGCAAATTTTGGATCAGGCCACGTTGGCATTGACATTGCTTACCTGGGCGACTAAAAAGGAGTGGGATTTTGGGAGTGTGCTATGATACAGGTGCAGTTTGCATTGGCTGATTCAAACATCAGATGATCTGCAATTGAACCTTGTCCTTATTGAATATGAATCCGGGATCCGCCCTGAAGAAGGAACTGTTTGTAAACGGAGACGTCGTAATTACTTGTTGAGGGCTGAACCCCCTTGAAGGAAGAAAACTAGAATTGCAAATTTGTGCATTTGGCATTCACGCGCATTGGCTTCAGAAAGTTAGTAAACACATTGTGAATCTGCTGTATTCAGCAGCAACTTTTTGTGGTCATGATCAATCATGTAAAATAGATCAATCGATATTTTGCAATGCACATTATGATCAGTGAATACAAGCCTCAATTGCAATGCCAAGAATTTCGCAATTCGAACTCACAGTTCAAAATCATCGACTCCCCCTTCCCAAGCGGTTACAGTATGCCCTGATTTCCAATGCAATTTTCACCCTTCCCTTGAAGCGGTTACAGTATACCCTGACCCCCTACCAGTCATCAGAAATCACATCATACGCCAGGAAATTGATTGCGATTATAATAAAAATACCACATGGTCGATTGATCGTACTTCTTCTGATCAATATAAAACGCTTTCTTAGACGATTTTTGCGATAGCACATTCTCGTCTTTGATTGCAAAATACGGTTGTACCGATGTGAAATCGGCTATTTTCATTCCAATCGATAACCAAATATATTCCGAGAGGCCTCTTCCCCTGTATTCCGGTTCAACGTACACGTTGGCCAATGCACCGCAACTATATCCGCACGCCCATGCGATCAATCGATTATTTTTACTCTGATCACGTAAACAAACGGTCGGGAATGTCCTCAATAGCCATCGATAATAATCGGGTACCACGTTCGATGGTCCGTATGGCCATTCTCGAATGATATCATACACATCCGATTCAAATAATTCGCCCGGGACGAAATTAGATGGCAGATTAGCTGAAAGTTCAGCTAATCGATGCCTATATTCAGGTATATTCTGCCTTTCCAGTATAGTGTACAATGAACAATTTCCATACGTATCGATCCTTCCGTAATCACTGAGTAATTTTTGAATTTTATGAAGCCATACTGGGACTTGGACATAATTCGTGTACATGCTCCTGTGAATTTTCCATTTCCTCTCGAATGCTAATGCTTCCAAAAATGATCCCAATTCGGAATCTTCAGCATCGCAATGTTCATCGGTACAATAAAATGTGACCACATCGAAATCCAAATCAGTTTCACGAACGAATTGCACTGATGTATGTAATGAACAGACGAATTTAAATTTTGGCCATCGATCAACGTACACGTGACCGTCGATCACGATTCCATTTCGGGCGTACCATAATTGGTGACGTAGTGGTAAAGAAATCACTGAATCCGATTGGTTTAGGCAATTTTGTAATTGATCGATTTCAGAGGCTGTGAGTTTGATCAAATTCATGGTCGTGTGAGAAAACGTTTGAACGAATTATGCATTCAAAATCTTCCACAAAGAGTGCTGTGCAAAATATGATAAAGGACAAACATATTAGAGAAAGATAACACTTATCTATTAGAACTTCAAAAGCGAGCCTCAGATCGAAAAATATCGGTTATACTTCAGCACATGAAATACGAATTTTTCAATTGGATTCATTAGGCCGAAAAATCGGTCGACCGAACGCATATAATGATGATTTCCTATATAATCGGTGATGCTCTATCTGTTTCTGTGCATGAAGCATTTGCAAAATGCAAGGATATTTTTTACATTATATTATATTATGCCCAAGATATCAAGGATATTTTGTCGTGGATATCCATCCACAATTTGTCAAGGCTACAGTATGCCTGCAAGCTTTTGACTTGCCGCCATTCCCGTTACATATACTAAGCCCCATGACTCGTCTGCTAGTGGCGGTTGAGATTCTCTTTTGGCAATTTTCCAAAATTGGATTAGAATTTCGACGGCCGGCTAGGGAGAGGGCGTCATTCGTGTACATTTTATTGGCAACATCCACGGCTAACAAAACTTTCGACTTTCGAAGGGTTATATTTCGATGTAAGAAAAATCGCGCAATATCGTAATTGCACAATGTGAATGCGAATGTGATATCAAATCATGTCAGAATTGCGCAATGTGTTTAAAATTGCACAATGTCTAAAACGTTGACGCAACCCATGGCACGACGTTTTACCAAGGGTATCTTCTGGTCACGGTCCTAGTTGTAGCTGAAAGCGGAAAAGGTTTTCCGGTTGCATGGTTTATCGTAAGCAAGGAAACGGAGGAAGTGTTGTCAATTTGCTTCCGAGCGTTGAGGG
>JAQIWJ010000503.1:0-20226 GCA_034695185.1 Discolaimus major
GTCATAAGCATGCTACATTTTGAATTTCAGGTTCCTAGCATGCTTATATCAAAAGTTATTCCAATTCAAAGTTAGCTGACTTTTGGAACACCCTGTATACCATTATGCCAAATGCATCCAGGCGCTTACCAAGCCCAAAAATGCAACGCACGCACCAATCCTGACGAGTAACGGAACAATGCTGAACTTTCCAGCATGACCATTCACGGAAAATACGAATAATATGCCGAACACTTTGACCAGTGTCCTGGCTTGTTTATCGTCACGATTCAAATAGTAATTGGCATATCTGAAGATGCAATTTTTTGAATGCTAGATAAAAGCTTCTAATCAGTACCTGAAATTCCATCCGATCGACGCGTTATTCCCATCATTATCTAATCGCTTGAATTTATACGAGGGATTACATTCGGACGCGCCCTGATCCAAATCACAATTCCAATGTATGGCTATATTTATCACACCGCCCTGTACACGGGGGTACTGTAGGTGTGATTTTGAAAAAAAAGCACGCCCGGCATTTACTCTCCACGCGATATCACTGAAATCCACGCCGGCCTCTTTCGTGATATAACCCAATGTGAATACTGGACATTTGGAATCATCCACTGTAAAACCGTCTGCATGCTTGCATTGGCTGATGTAAGTGGAATTTACGTTCTCCGGGATATTGCTCCTGAATTTAAGAGTATTCAGTTATTTTCTGCTTTTTTATTATCTCTGCAACCAGACATCAGAATTTAGTGATATTTGAAATTTAGACTAATTAGACCATGTGGAGTCGAATGGTCATCACTGGTCATTTTTGACCAGAAGTGACCATTGGTCACTCACAAAAATGCTTAATTGATTTGGGACTCGGCATAATGAGAGCTTTCATTTGATCTGCCAGTCAATGACCAGCGGTCACCTTTGAGTGACCAACACCCATTGGTCAGTGATCACTAAACCTCAACCGCCATGTCTGGATCCCCCTCTGCCCTCCTGCTGTTGCATGGCTAACGAAAGAATTGATTCTCCATTAAGTGCAAACGTATGGGTGATTCTCAGGTTAGTTGCCTTATTCTGTTAGCCGTGCGCAAAAAATTGAAGGGCAGGCAGAGGGGATCCAATCATGGCGGTTGAGGTTTAAATTTTGTTCCACATGCCTCACTGAAGTTAAAATTCAGATTTCCAGCTCATTATCGATTATACATTTCGAGAAAATCGATTTTTAAGTGGTTGGTTAAGTTTCTTTATAGACAGACACCCTGTACTTCACCTTTTCACGTTGAATTCGGGGAATTCGATAATATTCTTGATGAATACGGTGAAATTTTCGGCTTCCAATAATAGTGGCTTTTTGTGAGGTCTACAATGTAAACATTTCGAATTTGCTACGCTAAATTTTGCCCAGGATTGTTTTTTCGCTCACATTTCTTTACTCTCGAGTGGACACCAAGCGAGAATCTCGCAAGATCGAGCCTGCGTATCTTTTCGCGCCATTATGCATCGACCGCTCATGACGCCTAAAATTGCGCAATTTTCACCGAGCAGGGGTTTGCTGAGAATGGCCAAGTACCATTTCCGCCTCTTTTCACCGTATTCGGTGAGCATTTTTTATGATCTTCGTATAAGCTATGACATCGCGCGATTTCCAAATCCTGGAATTTTCCAATAGTCATCAGCGATCAGTGTACTGATCAGTTGGACATACTTCGGGGCATTTTTCATACGCTTGATTCGTGATGATAGCATTGGTCATTACGAAGAAGGCACCGTTTTGCTGAAACGGTGATTTGAATTTTGTGATTGCGAAGCAATCACAAATCCCACCTGCGGTGGGATGACATAATCCGGTGTATCCCATATCCTTTTATATTGATCCAAGGGATGATCGAAAGTATTGGCGATACCTTTCACTTTAGCCGTTACCGTACTCTCCGCGATATCCGTCACCTGATAGCCTTTATTATAAATAATGATCCATCTGAAAATCGATACCGATCACTCCCGATCATCGGCATGGATCGACGCGGAAATATACCCGATAATATAGGCGATTATGATCAATTGTATAAATCTGAATATAAGACCGATCCGAACGCTTCGCACTCTGACCAATCGAGGCGTTTTGAACGTAAAAACTGCACCAATTATTGCATCGCATATTGCGCTCAGAGAAACCATTCTCAGTATTGGAAGTAAGCTTTATTCGTTAGCTAATGTTGAGAAAACAACTGGCCTCTTTGGGTGTCGAAAGAAAAGCTTGAACGATGAAGGGTTCATCTTATTTACACAGAACAAAGTTCCAATGGATTGTGCGGCGGGTTCTGCTCCCCCCGAAAGCCTCCAAATGCTAGGTAGACTGATTTTAAGAAAGTTGTTTCTTCTCATCACCCACGTCCTTTGCATTCTCGAATTTCAAGAAACCCGAACAAATGGGATTCTTCCAGACAAATGCAAACGTTCAAACAGGAGTCAAAAATCTGAGAATGCGAATATATTTGGGTTTTATTACGAAAAAGGCTTATTTTCAGAGCAGTGATCTGATCTGATAACTGACCTTTCAGCTTTGCCTCAGATTGCGCAATTTATCATAATTCCAAAATGGCAGTCAGATATCGCATGCTGAACTTTTCAGCATACTCAAAAGTGCATGCGTCAAAACTGGTCAGTTTTTAAGTTTACTTTATGGACAGAAATTCAGCATAACCACAGGATTCTCCATGGTCGATTATACCAGAACCCATATTCACATTTTGCAGCTGCTAGACTAGGCCATGCAATAAGGCCTAGTCCAAAACGATGGCATACTGTAACCGCTCATCATTGAAAATCCGGATGCATGTAAAATGAGTCCATGATCATCACATCGATTAATCAATATAAATCCCGTGGATCACACCGGATCAGCACTTCCGATGCGTCCGCTGATCCGTTCATTGATTATAATGGTCGACGTAAGACCGGACGAGATATAATTTTGCCTCGAGCAATATAATCTGGCCAATTCTAGTCGGAATCGTTTGCTACACACGTAGTAAATGAACCAATTACAACTACTATTGATGGCCAATAGTAGATTTAAGAATATGATCAGATAATCGATAAATCCATTCCGACAATAATTCTCGTCGCCCATGATCATCTCGGACATATCCAATGCGGTGGGTAACGAATGGACGAATAGTAATTTCATGATGACCGAAATGAGCATAATATTGATGGAATACGAGCATTGATCACGATTCGGATCACGTTCTTGATTCTGGTGATTAGTAGATACTCGACAACTACGCCTCAACGTAGCCTTTTGAAATATTCTCTGCTTCCGGATGGCGGTCGATACTCGGATCGTAACGATCAGTAGGATCAAGAACGGTCCAACAGAATACAGTAAAGTACCGCCTACGATTTTATACACGGTTCGATAAAAGACGTTTTGCCTGATTGAATTCACCGGTCCGCATTCGGACGATTCCTCCGAACTCAATTCGAACAGCCGAGGTAAACTGTACAGTACGCCTGCTACGCTGATTACGATTACGACGTAAGTAGCCCTTTTTCGACCATCGCTCAACATTCGATGCTTAAAGGGATGACATAATGCGAAATATCTTTCTAATCCCAACGCGAGGACTGTCCAATTGGCGCTTGTATGCGCAGCATTGGTCGCGCAATACAGATACGGTGTACTATTCATATACAATTCGTTGCCGATGATATTACCTTGAGTAAGTTCGGGTAAATTGTATAAGATGAATGATCCGAGTAATAATGCTAAATCCCATATAGCCAATGCGAATAAATATACATAGATAGGCGGTGTATTACCGGCGTTTCTCGGCCTGAATACGTACAGGCATGCTGAATTACCCAATAAGCCTAATATTATGAATATAGTAAGCACCGGACCGCATACGTAAAATATGAACATGGTCTCCTCTTGTACGAATATCGATTCATCATGATCACTCGTATTGAACTGATCATATTGAATAGTCCTTTCTGAATCCATGCTTTTGGATAAATCAATCAATAAATCCGAATCGTCTTATCAGAATCCATGCTTCGGGTAATCAATCAATAAATCGATCCATAGAGGCTTACGCCTATGGGATTCGAGGTTAGAAAATGGATGCGGCTAGGAAGGTTCGAGAATATCCGTCCCATTTTGGACATATTTTTGAATCCCAGAGTGAAATATTGCGTGACCGAGCATCCTAGGCACTTGCCGGAGCGTTTTTCGTAGTCTTGGCTACTCACACTGCACTGACCGATCTTGCATATGAGCTCATTAAATATTTATCATCCCTTTTCGGACCCTTCCCTCCGACGGAGCCCCCAAGAGTGAATTTCGTGACGCAATTCCAGGCATTGTTATCAGTTAATACACAAGTAATCTTGATTAAAAGGTCCGAGCACAGCATGAATATAGTAAACGTTGATGAAGCTAAATAAAAGTGCATCCAAAGATAGTGGGCCGAATTTAGGTAAAACGAAAAGGAACCCTTCCCGCGAGGGATGTTGGGGAAAAAAATCCATGCTAGCGGATTACTAATCAGCCAAATAGCAATGGAGTCTTAAAATCCATCCTTAGAATCCCCCTGGCCTGGCCTGGCTTGGAAAAGTGCATTTGAATGACCGTTTCTCTCCCCATTTTAAGCCATTTTCCTTTTTCCTCATTTAAATGCAAAATTAGGACCAACAGGGAAGCGAGACGATGAGCCGTTTAGAATGTAAATGTCTCTTCCTTGTGTACGGGCTTATCATTAGCCCAATGCAGAGGCTATATTTCAAGCTAGTTTTCTAAAAAAGCCTCTTTTCTCGGGACTCATCCAGATGTGTTTTTACGCCAGTGCTAATGTAAGCATGGCAAAAATCGCCCATACGAACCGCCTTGCATATTGCTTGGTTGAGGCGAATTTTTTCAATATCACTGCCACTTGCTGCAGGGAAGAAACATGCAGGATTTGCCAATGGTCAATAATGGCCTGTGGATTACTGCACATCTTATGAGAAGGGTTACTGTAGCTGGCATGGACTCGAAATTGACCCTTCTGGCAGAGTGCCAAAAGCCACAACTACGCTTTAAAATAATGCATGCATTGATCAAAAGATAAGCTAAAAATAAGCACGGAAGTATTATTTCTTCCATTCATTACCATTGGATTAGCATAGAAATTTCGCTCATGAAGATGAATGGATTTCGAAGGATCAGAAAGTGCATAATCAAACGATTCAATGCCAAGTCGCATACTCGGCACTGGAACATTGCCAATGATCAAATCACCAGGAAATCACATGCTAATTTTACGTGACTTCATTCATCCGAATACATCCGAACAAGGATGTCATACATTAAAAATTGCACAGAACTGTAAAACAGGAAATCAACATTGAGAAAAAATTGATCTCAAAAAAGTTAACATGATCATCAAACCAGTACCATTATAACAGTAAATAAAAGGCAATGACGTTCGTTGAATATTGGCTTGCAAAGAAATCAGCAACGCATTAAAACAATGGGAAACAATGGGCAGTCTCAGTTTGAATAAAAATACGTGGTTCTATGCACTGAATTCGGGCAAGAACAGCTTATCAACAGTAAAAGCAAGTAGGCCTAGGCGAATCACTGAGAATGGATAAAATTAAACTACATTAATGACTAAAGGGAACCAGTAAAAATATGCGAATC
Source organism: Discolaimus major (assembly GCA_034695185.1). Taxonomy (NCBI): domain Eukaryota; kingdom Metazoa; phylum Nematoda; class Enoplea; order Dorylaimida; family Qudsianematidae; genus Discolaimus; species Discolaimus major. The sequence continues at coordinate 5,681 of JAQIWJ010000503.1, forward strand.
AAAGAAAGTACACGAATATAGAAGAAATGCTCACAATAAGCCCAAACACACCCAATTAGACAAGGAAAAAGCATGGATATATTCACAGTTGGTATGCACAGTAAGGAAATGCACCAGAATACCAATGTAAAAAATGCATCCAAAAATCCCTGTGGAAGTCACAGGGTTTTAAAAAACACACAAAATCCTACACAATGGCTCACAGCCAACATACTGTACAAGAAATGCCTACTGCTTTTCACTATTACAAAACTACACCGAACAGGTTTGACATGCGAATAAGAAATGCAGACTCGCACGGAATGGCCGGGGCTTTGGACTGTTACAAAAAAATATTCACATATACAGTTTTCACAAATAAAATCCTACTGGCATATCCGCTTACTTTGAGCCAATGGGAAGCAGGCACGGAGAGATGAAGAACAATAATGCAGTGGTCGTTGAATGCGAGCCATGGGGGATGTACTGGAAAGGTTGAATGCATCGATGATACTGTCGTCCAACATACGGCCGCTAGCGGCGAATTCTTGTACCAGTTTGAAATTATCGTACACGTTTGATCCAGAAGCACGCCTCCGCCCCGCACGGACATACTGACGTTGAAATCTGAAAACAATTTTTCACGAGATGCTGATAAAAAATGGGACCAATTCTTACCTATTCTCTCATACATTGGTCGCCACTACCATAAGTTCCTCCAACATGGTAAACGTCCGATAATCAACAGTAGGATAAATTGACATATCCGATGCAATGATTCGAGTCCACTGACGCCGTTGTTGGCTGAAAGGAGCATCGATTGTACAGACATGTTCCACATATGGACATCAATGCTTACCAGATTTCGTCATTTCACTCTGGGGATCCGATTGCACCAAGCCATCCGTGCCTTTCTTGCCAGTAGTCGGGTGCTCGGTAGTTTTCAGAACAACGCCTTCGAATTTCGCTGAAAAATCAGACAGGAATCAGCAGGAGACTTGATCATTCATGAATGACATTGCTTACCAGGCGTTCGAATTTCCACCAACGGATTTGGCATGCCTCCATCTCCATAATGATTGTAACCTTGTACCGTAAGCGTGTACTCGGTATCCGGATGAAGAAGGCTGCCTTCCGAAGGCAAAGGCAGCGAATAATTAACGATCCATTCATCATCTTTTAAACGTCGTCCTGAAATAAATGCAATGTAACGCTGGTCAGAGGTCGAGCTGACCACAGCTTACCATTTGAAGCCGGCACCGTGATGAATTTGGAGAAATCTTCTCTCGGCTGAAATAAAAGATATTCAGCACCATGTAATAATCAACAAAATCATCATACCTTTCTGTAATACAGCTTATATCCATAGATTTCGACTGCTGATTCCAAACTCCACGACAGATCGATACGGTCGTTGTAGACATCCGCTGTGAATAAATACGGCGGTCCGGGTTTGCCTGAAATGGAAAACCGAATTACATCTTTGATTCTATTCCCACAACTGGTCTGTGTATGCGCATAGCATAAAAGGGCACGATTGCACATTTTTATGGTCAGAATGAACTGGCCAAAGTAGCGGAAACGAGCATCATCAACCGCCAGGCCAATTAAATTCAACGACCACCAACAGAAATAGATTGGCAGAATGACCAACAGTCGTCCTCGTAATCGCATCATAGCCAAAATTGGCCGAATCGCATATATACTATGGCTCGAGCTAGCTCGTTCCGGACGTTTTGATTCAATTTACACACGACGGTCATTTTGCCTATTCCTACTGAACTCGTCAGCTGCTCTAGACGATGATACAAAAACTGCATCGCATCAGAAGCCATTTTTATCACTTTCTAGGCATATTCAATTTGCGGAGTTCAAAATAACAGCTCATTTCAAAACCTATCCTCAGGTGCAAGTCTAAATAGAGCCTTTCAAAATCCTCACGACCATTGTTTTCTGTCAAATTCATCTCAACTCGACAACTGCTACACGCACATATTCGACCTCTCAAAATCCAAACAACGCCCTATAGGCGTTTATATGCAATATCTATCAATGCATCTCCTGGCAAACCGCTCCCCTTATTGCGATTCTTTGAAGAAATCGCATGAGAAAAAGAAGACAGTCTATTCATCTAAGCGAAACAGCTGCCGCTGTACATTTTTCTTATTGAGAAAGCTAGCCTAATCTCAAATCCTTACAATTCAAAATACATTCGCAGCTGGCGAATGAACGACTACATCGAAGTCTAAATAATGGATAAATGATCCTAACAACTGCCCCCAGTCGAAACTAAACCCGCACCCTTTTGAACCTGGACATTTTCAAGAACATCAAAAAAACCACTGCACTCGTTATTTGCAGATGCTTTTCTTCCGCGTCAGCTTAGCTAATACGAAGTTGGCTGGCAATAAGCCACTGTTTGGAACCATGCATCAACCGACAAGAACCAGGGACCTACGAGGCTGGCTCGGAGCCGGACGCCTTCCAGTTCCAAAGGCATATGTCATCAAAAACTGCTCGCATAAGTAAGCGTATGCCAGGGCTTGTAGGCAAGGAATTTATGACGAAATGGAATTCATAGAATCAAGAATTCAATTACTCAAGCTTTTCACATCCTCGCTCAACGATGCAAACCAACCGATTGACTAGCAACACCTGGCCAGTCAAACTCTCATCATTCTAAATTTAACTCTCACACGCATCCGCCTACTCTCGCAGAAACCACGGCTAGCTAATGCCCAGCGGCTGCAAGCATAAAGCAACCACATACCTGATACTTCGATAGCTTCCTCGCTTTGACCCATTTCGTTGGAAACTCGACAAATGTACTGACCAAAATCCGAATCCAAAACGTTGACTATCTTCAATGTGGTCGTTTGAACGGCTTCGCCAGGAACAGGTTCACTTGACGTTATGGTCAAACGGTGTTGAAATTGCTGATGGTTAGCCTGAAATAAGCGTGGTATCTGTATATCACCGCAGGGTGAAAAGAAAAAACGCTTACGTGCACAATAAAATTCTTGAATATCCAGTGCACGTTTGGCAATGGACTGGCCGAATAATTGCACGACAATACCAGCGTTTCTCCTTCGTTGACTGGCACGAATTTGCGATCCGTCTGCACGACTGGAGCATCTGAAATGAAGAGAGATTTAGATTTGATGAAAGACGCTGTTTTGACATCAACAGCAGACACAGCTTGCAATTAAGATTTCTGCTGGTCTCATGCGTGACTTCACAGCGACAATCATATGCAGTGCATGCATGCAAAATCAGTGGCACCATTTCACAGTGCAGCACATAGCAGGCAAGCAAATGCACAGCAAGATGAAAATCCTTACGCTTTGGAGCGTCTTTAGCTGAAACGAAAGCACGGATTTTAGTCCACATGCTCATTCTGGCATACTTTGTTAGTGTGGACCATGAATTTGCGCCATCTTCATGTGGCTCAATCCACAAGCAAACTGCATTCAAACAGGCAGAGATCCCTGCGTAAGGAAGGATGCACATGCGCCTAATGCTGTTCAAAACTGGCATCACCCTGCCGCTTCAAATCCTTTCCGGCATCAATTTGGGATGCGCAGATTGCGGCAAACACCAATGAATAGAAATCGTACTTACAATGAACTGCTACCGTTATTTCGTCCACAGCCACATCGGTGACATTATTGTCGGCAGAGCATCGATAACGTCCCGCATGGCTGGTGTTTGCGTTCTCGTAAAATAGTATGGATTGCTGAAGACCTTTTTGCGATGCACGTCCATCCGGTAATGGGCCACCCTAGTGAAAAAATATTCAATACACTGGAGAAATGTATAGCAAAACAACATACCACTTTGCTCCAAGTGACCATTGGTTCCGGAGACCCACTTCCATAACACGTCAACGTCAAACTGTGTCCAGCCTCGGTGACAAGCGGATTCGTTTCTGGCACGATATTGACCTTTGCCGGAACTAAAAAGCAGGATGGTACTCATTCTAGTTTACTCGAGAATTAAACAGCATACCTTGTACTCTGAGGATATGAGTCTGTACCAGTGGCTCCGGCGTCGTTGAAATGCGACATTGGTACGGCCCCGAATCGTAGGCGGTCACATCCAATATGGTTAAACTGTAATCGTTGCTGTTGCTATCTTCCTCCGCCGCAATTTGGAATCGGTTATCTTGCGATATACGCGTTCTTTCGAGGTATATTTGTTGATCGGTTTCTTCGTTGTCCGATGGCGGATTGTTCTCTCCACTTGGCTCGCTTCCCGATGGTCCGATCTTGATCCAATCCACCGTATAATCACCTGCAAATGGTCACTGTTATCATTCTGCTTCATCTTCCATTGCATACGTATACCTCCTAGATCAGAGACCACACACCGGAACGTAGCCGGGTGATGAGCCACTACCGTATGCTCTCCGGCTTGAGATACGAATCGTGGACGAACATAAGCGGCATCCGATTGACCATCGGCTTGTTCTTCGTCGTTTCCAAATACGGCCAATGGATTCGGTGAGAAGATGAGTACGAATAAACACAGGCGAAGCAATCGTAAAGCCATGGATGTAAGCGAGTTGTTGAATTGAGGCGTCAATGTGAATTACCTGAAAAATAAACACATGCAGACAATTCATGTCATTGAGCATTTTCACTAGCTAGCGAATGACGAATCGTGTGATTACACGACCCCTCGCGGCATGCCAGATGGATCAAATGAACGCGTATACATAAAGGCAATGTCCAATTAAGCGGAAAACAGGGATTTCCAGCGCCTCGACGCCCTTTTGTTTACAGAAGGCTAGTGGTCTGAAGAAGTAACGGGTATCCATATTCGGAGGAAAACATGCGCCACCCGTCGGTCGACCGTGTATCCGTTCATAAGAGATGCTATGGCCGAAGGACACTTGCGGCCACCCGGTCGCGTTAATGATAATCAAAAGAGACGTAAATGAAATCAGTTTCGCATGCCTGCCGTTTATCCGTTTCGACATCGACTGGCTGGAAGGTCCACTGGCCGAAATCCTTCCCACCCTTCGCAAAGTCCAAAGAAGCCACAGAGCCAGCCATCCTTCCCCTCGAAGGGGGAATTGAAAAGAGCGGCTGTTTTCGAATCGTGTTACGCATTCTCAAAATGCATCATCGCCTTCGAAAATGCCCTTACTATTCGCAATATGAAGGCGTATCTCTCACATAACAGCCTCCGCTTTTCCAACATAGAAACCATAGCCAACGTAAGAGTCAGCCGTTTCTTTGGCAGTGCTGACATTGCATATTCCCATTTCCGCGAGCCTTTGCGCTTACTCTAGCTAGATAGAACCTAGCTAGCCTCTCCTTTTTCAATACATCCCCGAAGAAGCATAAAACATTACACCAGCTTTCGTAAAACAGCCGATCCCGACTGGACGAAACACCGGACGTGCATCATCCACAACGGATGAATGCAAAAGGAAAGCAAGCAGCTATACGCAATAAACACGCACGTATTACCCTTCTCGCCCCATTCTTTTCATATCCACTCTGAAATTCGCGATTCCACTCCTATTGAATCACGTCAGGTCGAATATACGAGCATAATTTCACAATATGCCCTTTGCGGAGGTGCGAAAACATGCCAACGAATACACACCACCCTTTCCCTAAAAGCCCCCATCCGTATACAGGTGTAAGGACGACGTCTGGTGCCAGTCTAGCGATGGAGGAAAACTTTCGATTGTTCATGAAATCGTAAGCGTAACAAATTCGCATTTTGACACAATGCATAACCGCATTTGACCAATGCCACCACCCGCACGCTGTAGACTAGACAGGGTCAGCCGGACCCCCATGCCAGGACACAATTCATAATAGCGTCCAATTAAGCTGAGCGTATAAAATGCGACAGGAAAAAGGAAAATACAGTGGCGTTGACCACTGGATACACGGTTGACCAGTAGGAGGTAAAAGCAGCCGACACATCCTACCTACTGACATTCACGGATGACAACAACCGCGTTTCATCCTCATATTTTACACATCAAAATACTAGAATAGTGCAGAAGTCGAAAGTGCCTCGTCTATTGAGCAGAACGTACGGGTAAAGGTGGAGAAGTTTTTCTTCTCAACCCAAAATAGGACCACAACACGACACACGACGGGTCGACAAGAAACTCACTCTACTTCGCCAATTCCTACTTCTCGAACTACACACAAGCCACGCATTCATAAACTGATGGAATGCATGGTTGATCAAGACGAGAATATAAATCTCCTCAACGAACTGGGGGCCAGACGTTTTTTTCCTGGACGACGGATAATAATAGACTCCAATCAGCCGTGCCATGCACAGCCGTAGACAGAGTTCTTACACTGTCCACTGAAACAGGAGGAAGCGGTCATACCAGGCCACGCTTCCATCAAGGCCATAAGCAAGCACAAAAATCCGATTCTCAAAATACGCGCATAATCCACAGCGTACAACCGATCGAGAGCTAATAAGCACGCATCATGTACACCTGCCTAAGAGCCTAGCTCAAGGTCATTCATAAGCATTCGATGAAAATGAAGATGAGGATCAAATATCAGGACCCTTTGTGCCACTGTTTATAAGGCCACCAATTACAAGGACTAAAGAGGAGACATTCGATAAGCTTTTTACATGATGAATGAGAGCAATACGCCATTCAAACGACCCCACCCTCCTCCGAATGAAACCAGCCTATTTTGCCGACTGTTCTCACAATTCAGCAAAATCGGAAGGAAGCTAGGCTAATAACGCGTAGCGAAGAAAGTAACCGGCACCACGACCAGTGCCGTCATTCTCCGCCCCATCAAAATGAATCGAACGATCATCGAAATTCATCAACTCAAGCACAACGCATAAATTTCACATCTATCTTAGCTATTTACCACCGTGACGAAACCTAACCTAGCCTCATCCATATCGCCCAATGCGACAGCTGTTGACCACAGCTAGACCAAAATTCCCAACGGAAGGTCCACCAAGTCTCACTAGAGCGTCTTCCACTTCGCGAAGATGCGATGTAGGTACAAATCGGTGCCCTCGTGATTATCATTCACGCCTATTTATCATCCTACGCTGGAAGACGAGAATGAATTTCTAAGAGGATAGTTTTTCGACACGCATCCTTTAGTCCACCAAGGCGGAACTGGCTGGCTCGACCAAATTACTCGCCAGCCATATGCAATAATGCAACACATCGCATAATAAACTTCTCACGAATTATACCGACAGGAACGCTGAAAATATGTACCTGACCGTACATGGCCACCCCACCCGCCAGTCCATCCCTCGAAAACTTCACCCTATTTTCCTTGGTCGATAGCCAATGGCTCGCACCTGCACGCGCAGAATTATGCATTATGGCACAGCCGGGTGCCACGAATTGTGTCCTACTACTAAAGACCGGCTGGCCGCAATGAACCGCTATGGGATTTATGCGGCTGGGGAAATGATGAAAGCCGGCACACAGCACCGTTGTTGAACCCCGGCGGAACAACATTCCACGTAAACGCGGTCCAAGTTGAAGCTAGTATGAAGAAAACCAAAACAAGACCTCACACAAAGCATGCGGAGCCAGTATCGATCAATGCTCGTTCTTCTTTCAAGACTCTCCGGATGTTAAGAGTCGAGAATGAGGACGGCTGTCACCAACTAAAGTCGCCTTCGAGACAGCCTATAGCTCCAACTAAACTCAAAATACCTATCCAAAGCTACAAAACGCCAGAGCATATACGATTAATGAAGGAATGTTTTGACTACACACCCTCCAATCGCCTATCCCCGAAGAAAAACACACTGAGCTTTTCTCAATGCGTAAAACGAACTGCACAGAAAACTGAACACGTTTTCATCTTCCAACGTGTCGTCCTCTCAACAGGTTTGCTGAAATCCAGCTTTTCGAAGTAGGAGATTGGCCGTTGGCTAGAAACATAAAGATAAGATGGAAGCAAGGCCAACGCCAATACTAGCATGGCCAACAAAACTAGCAAAGCTAAGACCTCTCATAGCAGTTTGATGATACGACGACGTTGAGGCTCGTGAATAAAAGAAACGATGCCTGATTACGTCCGCCATCAAATCCCATATGCCTCTCTGAGGTCCGAGGCAAAATGGCGAAAGTGAAAAAGCCTGTTAACGATACACTGACGACGTCCAAGCTGAAGATCACATCGAGAAGATAGCACCCTGCTTCTTCCAATGCAAGCATAGCCTAGCCGAACATACTCGACAGTCTAGTTCCTAAGCTAACACCGCGAAAAAGCACTCCCCAACTACCATAAAAAGAAATGGCAAAAAATGGAAGCTGGCTCAACCACTCAATACTGCAAAAGCAGCAGAATGTACATAGAGACCATAAAAATGGAGAAAGGAAAAGACAATCCGGTTCTCCCTCCTAGACAACGACAAGACACCACAGCCAGACATGCGATGAAAACAACCGCCTGCCGTCAATGCCAGCAACACTCCTCCCGAAAAGCCCAAAGGCCTATGGGGAAAATGCGGCAAGACAACCGCCAAAACTTCGTTGACAAAAGCAGAACGAAAACGCCACAATTATCTTGGCATTGATCCATTATCCTACCCTCCCCTCGCGAAAAATGCAATGCATTTACGCAATGCACTCTCGAAACTAGGCCCATTCCAGGGGACCAGGTGCATGGAAGAAAACTTCAAAATGTACTCACCGTAAATGGTTTTTGACGACCGTAAAATCCTCAATCTGTTTCCAGGCAGGCGTTCCTCGTATAAACTCTGTTCCAAGAATAACTGCTTTTCTCGTCGTATCCTTTGAGAAATGTTGCCAAGCGAGGAAAATCGGCTTCAGTTTTGCTGTCCCTGAAAAATGAGACTGTTTCATAAAATGAAGACAAGAGAGTGGAATTCAAAAATAAAAACTAGGCTGGATTGAAGGTCCAGCCTGAGGCTAAATATTCGAATAGCTAAATCTATATATAGGTCATTTGGATAGACCTCGTAATCGAATATGACCCTGGCTTCCAGGAAAGTTCCAGAGCTAACTAAAACATTCGCAGGTAGCAGGGGTCGAAAATTGAAAAGATAGCTACATATGCCTCGAGGCGATACAAACGATCAAAGCCCTCGCTGGCTATTAACACCACGGGCGTTAATAATCGTAGCAGCTGTCCTGGATACGAGAAGAGAATACTCGTAAAAATACCAATCCCAGAAAATCGACGACTGACGTAATAGTCAGGTTTTCCAGACGAGTTCCCTCTCGTACTTGTTTCCGAACAACAGGGTCTACGACAAGGCAACGCGAGCCTTGCCATCCATTAGCATTTTGGGTTTTCATCAAAAAAAGTCAAAGGAAACAAATATCTCAATTCCGGAATTCTCGAAATTTTACGCGCTTCACCATGGATTCGCGGTCTCTAGCAGACACACGCACCTTATTGCATTCGAGCGCGGCAATTCGAACACATTGCGCAATCCGGAATATACTTGAGAAAGTGACAAAATCCAAAGTGAAAATGATTCAGATTTTAAGACGCAAATTTGGACAGGTGTGAATTGGAGTGGAAAATCAAGACACCAGATTTAGCCATCGTAATCGAAAGTCATGCGCTTTCACTTTCACCAGTGCGAAAGCTGAAAGATCCGAATGCAAAATTTTGGAAGAAAATCTCATTGTACACAAAGTATACTGGACTTTTCGATGCAAAAAATCCGGGCTCGACTATTGTAAAATACAAAAATGGCCACACGTAGCTACAAACATCAACCAACACCATTTTGGGGGGAATGCCGAAATCTAGCTGCCATAACAGGTTTTCATAATCCGAACCTTTCGCAGAATGGTGCGGGTAATTCGATGCCGTTTTGGCATTGTACAACTCATTTACGAGCAAATTTCAATTCGTATACTCATCAGTTTTTGCGGAAACCAGTTTCCCCCAATCCGCCTACGCATGACACAAACTGGTACTGCAGAAATTCGAGTCTTGAAATTTCTCCAATGCAGTTTATGGCCGAATTTGGATTTATGCCGTAATTGATAGCACTGATAACCATATCAGTACCATGCCCACGCGTGCGGATCGAATTTCTGCTTGAAATTTGAAAGCTGCGAATACTTTCAGCAAAAGCAATGCTTGAATTCAGGATTTGCTATTGTCTTCCGTATATTGGACAAGGGCATACTGTAATCACTATGCACTCTACAGTCTATCATATAATCACGTATTCATTTTGTTCCTTGTAATAATGCGATAATTAATCCGTACATTCCCAAGACCATTGCGAATCCGGTCATCAAAACGGAGGTCATGAATAGTTGCGGCCTCATTGCGCTGCCACGTGCACCGAAATCGCCCAAAACGCCGATACACCAACCGCTGGCCAGTCCGCTGAGACCCACCGCCCATCCGGCTGATAAATGGCAGAATGCACTGAAATTTTCCTACGTTTAAGTATTTCGAATTTGGCGGGAAAATGCTTGACACTTTGCAAGGCTGGCTTACTACTTGCAGTAGGAAGCTTTATGCGGGAATTCAAAAATTCACCTGAACAACGAGTAGTCTCCGGGTTTCGGGAACATTTTCTGTTGAATTATGACCGCAACTACGAGGCCGTAAATGGCGAGCACGCCTGCCATCACTGCTGGAACCACCGATTTCATGATCATGGCCGGTTTCCTCGGTGCCATCGAGGCAATTCCGATCATGGTTTTAGCTGTACCATAAGCGGCTCCCAGTGCTGAAAGTATTTGACAGTAAATTCCTTGCAATTTTTTGAATACTGACAATGCGTGGTCATTGTCAAGTGGATAATTTTTAACAACTTTTGAAACGCTTGTACATATAAACGGAGATAACCGTAGAAATCAGCGTGGTCGATTACCCCAAAAATGGTTTTACGCTCAAGAGACTTTTGAAAATAGCGGTTACAGTATGCCAATACATTTTCTGTACTTCCAGTCGGTCGATTGATTAGCCTATTAGAAACATAATATTTTCATGGCCAGTCGACCATGCCCTATCTCATGATTTTGATCAGAGATCAAAAATCGATACTTTGATCAGTTTTGATGTGATTTTTGGCAATTAATGGCACAATAAGAATCAGCATGGATGATTATCCGTTTGAAGTCATGATTTATGGCTTTAAAAATTTGCTGCCTCAACCTAAGCATGATCATTTGAAATTTTCACATTCTTACTTGTGAATACAATGGAAGCGGCTACGCCCATTGTTCCCAATAATGGTGCCAAAAGGTCTTGGGACAATTTGGCCGTATAATCTTCTGTCCATACTTTATCATCGGCCATGATTTTTAGCGATTTTTCTTACAAAACTGTCTAAATAATCCTTTTCACAAAATGAAGGGCTGCTTTGCTGATGCGTAAAAGTATAGTGATAAGAAATTTTTGCGTATAAACGGAGGTGTATGATGTATAGCCATTCTATGGATCACGAGGCAGGCGTCAAAATTCGCTAGCTTTCCTCTTTATCATTGCATTGATAATGCTTCCATTTTGGAATCTGCTTATTACAGAATGGCGTTTTCTTTCATCACATTGCGCAATCCATTATTAGGCCAGATCACTCCCATTTTGACCCAAACTGTGTTACAAATCAAACTGATCAGATTATCGATTTTTAAAATATCGATTTCTGAGTTATCAGATCAAACAAATTTTCTTCAGTTTTGAATGATCATTTGAAAAATGTACTCATTTTTGCACAGTATCCTTGTGAAATAGAAAATACATGTATACTTCCCAAATCCATGAAAATTTTCAAGGGCGTTCTTTTGGATGAGACAGTGGAAAATGAAGAAAAACGTTTTCCAGGGTCATAAACCTGAGATTGGTATGCGTAAAAAGGCACGTGTCAAATGCACCACATAAATTTCAGTCTCGAAAAATACTCTCCCTATTTGCAGTGCTCCAAAAATGGCAATGCTCCTCGTGATTCTGCAATTATCATTCTTTTATGTTATTGCTGATCAGATCGAGACCGATTTCGATACTATGGCAGAGGCATTTTGCGCATCTGGATACGGTGTATCCCATCTGATCGTGCATAAAGGCAAAAATCGATATAATCAACAGGATTATCGATTCACACTGAATTGCATTCGTGTGACTGATCAGGAGGTATTCGTAATCGATTTGTATATCGATTTTTTTGAATTGAAACCTTGTAGAATACATGGAAATCGTGCAGTACAAAATACGCTATCATCATTCCGCATTATCAAATGGATTTTGATGATCAGCAAAAAACGTGCGCCTGCAATGAATATTTGGCCGGTGTGAAAACGTATTTGTACGAATTGAAAGAAAACGGTGCGGTTGTGGCTAGGGAAAGAAGGTATAGCTGAAAATTGGTAAAAATCGATGCTGATCAGTATCGATTTCAGATTCCATCTGAGGTGTTGTCAAATTCCAAAATCATCATTCGATTTGGGTTCATGCCAATTCACTGGCATGCGTTCAATTTTGACACCCTGGGATACTGTATTGGGTGACCCTTCGCAAAATACCAGTGGCAATTTGATACAATCAATGATGATATTGTGAGTGATCTCGTTCGATCATCGATCGATCGATCGATCACAATCGTATTTCAGTAATAATCATATGGTAGCTAGATCGTGCGTAATCTCACCAGCTCAACCCTCGAATCCGTATGGGATTAGCTCTGTGACATCATCCACAAATGATTGCGAATATTCGAAAGGATCCAAATGCAACATGATGCTGAATTTTCCATTTCCAAATGCTCCGGATATTTCGCATGATAGTAAATTTTGGCTTGTATTGATGCATGGAATTCATGCGAGAATTTTAGACTCGACCGAAAATGCAATTATGACCGGATATGCGTATGAGAGACAAATAGGAATTTGCAAAGATGGTTATTATATGTCGCATTTGAGTAAATGCAAAGTGAACGATCAACAGGGGAAAGATTATGTATTCGATATTGAATGCAAACCGTTGGCTTATCATTTTTGCGTAAGCCGTGCACAGTGTGGCTTGCATGAAGCCGAAGGTCAGTCGCAGCGTTTCAGTATTGCTTCTGGAGACAATCCTGTTCAGACACCGATGTCCAATGGTACGTTGCTGGATTTAAAAGTGATTGGGATGAGAAAGAGAAAAAACGCTCGTAAGTGCACAGGAAGTAATGCAAAAAGGAAAGGTCCCACCGAGACTTGAACTCGGATTACTGGATTCAGAGTCCAGGGTGCTAACCATTACACCATGGGACCACCCACTATTTGAAACTTTCTAAAAACACAAAGGCAGCGGCTGCCTTTGTGTTTTAAAAAGTTTCAAATAGGTAAGATTTTTTCAGATTCGAGCTCCTCTGCTGCACAAGCCCAGCATTGAAAACTGGTCAATGCGAGACGAAAAATCGAATCAAAGACGAAATTGAGGAATCATCCAAACCCCAGCCACATTACAAGCGGAAACGACGTCAAGCTGAAAAACTGATCAAAAATATCGTCGCACAATGGGAGAATGGGTAAAAAATCAGCATTTTCTGATGCAGATAATCAATAGTTGGATTGTAGATCATTGCATTTCTCATTCGACATGTGCGAATTTCAAACGTCCGTTGGTAAAGGATGTCAAGAACCATGCAAGACTTGCGTTGCAAATTTCGATCCCATTTGCAATGCTACAATACCGTAAGGAACTTCTGCAATACACGTCACAGTAGCATGGGATACTGTATTTTCAGTATCCCTAATCCAAGTCCAGCTCAAACGATTACGAATTCACTGACTGTGATGACCACGATTGCTGCAACGACCACTTCAACCATAAGGTACATCGATTGCGCAATAATCGATCAATAGTGATCAGAGCGATTTTCAGTAGTAGGTCTGTGAATATCAGCAGTCCAAGCCCAGCAACGAATTCGAGTATTGCTTATACGAATACACCAAATTCCACTGCATGGACAGTGGCAAATATCACGAGTGAAATGCCTGTGAATTTGACAACACCATTGGTCACTCTAATGGTCACTAATACAACTTCCTATCCCAACACAACTATATTATCGAATTCGACCAGTCCAATGGTCACTAATCCAACCACAGTGCCCAATATTACTTCGACACTGAATTCGACCATTGTCCAGTCAACGATAGTCACCACCACTCCGGAATTGACCACTAGTATTTTGACGACTACACCAACACGTCCAAGTAAGGCCCTGATCAATATTGATCAGACAATCGATATCCGCCCATTTCTTAGCATGCGCTGCTCAACGTGTGGACGGTGCTGAATTTTGTAAACGCAAAATTCCCATTGGCAAGAATGCGACAGAAGAATGCGAGATACATTGTTACGATGAATTTAATGGTCATTACAGAGGCGCTAATTGCATTGCTGATCCGACAGGGGGAAAAGCGAAGAAACTTGTTTGTCAATGTTTTTATGGTGAGTTTTTCTGGTGCAATGGTTAGCACGCTTGCTCTATAGGCCCATTCGGGTTAGGAATTTTTGAATTTTTGTGGGAAAATCCTTACTGCAATACGGAAGCAGGACCGAAAATGTTGCGCTACAGTAACCGTCCTCCGCCCTGTGCGGGAG
>JAQIWJ010000504.1:0-20213 GCA_034695185.1 Discolaimus major
TCTTCAGTCCGGGCCCGCAAATTGAAGTAAGAATCCTCTGCGGGTTCTCCTAAGGTCATTAAAAACAGGGTTTAGTATATTCCTACTTTGGATTCTGGCCATTTTGTCGAACTGACACTTAATTTGTACTGATCCGTACTGAAATTGAACATCACAGAAGCATAAGCATCACTAGAAAGACATACGCACATGCAACGTGTTGGGCAGTTGCATTTGTGCGTATTCACCGAATATTGATGGTTGACGCAGGTACCTAATAATCAACAGCAAAAGTAAAGCAAGACCAACGTTCGCATACTCAAGAGCTCACGATTTTGATATGTGCAATAACTGACATTGTGGCCTTGTGGCAGTGGGACCCTGGGGTCGCCGCAACGACATGTTTCAATGATGTTCTGCTGATAACAGCTTCGGAGACATGCCTGCAATATGACAAAGTGGCCATTGTAGGACTGATATTGAGCAATTCATGTACTTCAGTTGAATACGGGTGATTATCGTAGAAAAAGACATCCGCCTCATTAGGTGAACTGTAGCATTGTTTCCCTAACACCTGACTGCATGATCGATCGTGTCTACAAAATGTGGAAGGTCATATTGCAAGGCAGGATAACTGAAGAAATTCACTTTTTTCATTGCCGCAATGCTTTGGAATCCGCTCGGTACATTGAAACCGTTCGCATCAGCGAATACGCTTGAGTTCTTCGTGTGGATCACCACGCGGACGCCACCTTCTTGAATAAAATCGAGATTCCTGATTTGTCTTGAACTGCAACAGCAGCATTGTGTATGTGAATTAAAAATTTCTCGAGCACTTACTCGTGCAATAACAGTTGTCCTAGACTGGTAATAGGAAACCGCCAAAAATCCTGTGGCAAGTAGAGCGCCCACGATGCTCAACACTGTCACAAACCACCATGCGATCCGACCACTCCTGGATTTGGAAGTGAGGGCCAAATTCAATGAATCACACGAGGTAATATTCTCGTATGGTTCAGCCATTTTTTCAGAGGCTTGCTCAATTGATCGAATTTGAAATGCCCAAAATCGTCACTTACCTCCTGCCCACTGTCAGACGCCATATATGTTGATGGGGCAATGCTTCATGACCTGTGAACGTTCTGTTGGTTGGAGCATGCTGTATGTTGCTGAGCATTGCTATGGTTCCTGCCAAGCGACATGTAAATATTCTAACAATCACCAGACAAATTTTCAAACTAATCATCAAGGGGACCACCCCCTGCACTTTGCTGTCTTGCTTGAATCGTGCCTTCGTTCAAAAAGAATTGGAATGGAACAATGGCAATCAGGAGTGGCCACAGCGACCAGGTAAACGTTGGTGACTCAGCGCAGGTGGCCAGAACCTTCCATGAACCACGCCTGGCTAAAATGACATGAGATTATCCAGAAAACAATTACATCAACCCAAAACCATGACTGATGATTTATTGAAAAACGACATGGCGGCTTCAGACACATGCCATTGACAAAGCATCCATGAACATTGGTTATGAAAAATGAACTCAGATTATTGATCATTACGCCAAAAGGTTTAGCAATGTTTTATTTAGTGATGCTCAATATTTATGGCTTCGAGTGTACTTTACTGTACTTGTCATATGGGTAAAACAATACAATACAATACAATATTATATAGTATTGCAATTGTGGAAGTGTGAAGTGATCTAGTTGTCCTATTTCACATGCATTGGTGCAGTTTGTGCGATGTCACATGACTCTATTCAAATGCACTCACAGGTGCTGAATTGATTTTTCTGTCCATTATCAACCTCCATAATTGATCATGCAATTAGAGTCCAACCTCCGCAGTTTCGTCTTTTTCTGTACAATCCACGTTTTTCAGCCAAGAATCAATGCAATATACTGATTTAGCATTGCTGACATTATTCAGCTTATATTCATCATTTTTCGACTGCACCTGATGGAATGCATTTCAGAGAAATTCATTGCGGGCATTGGAAGCCAATGGTCAGCAAAAGGACAGTTTTCTGATATGACAAAATGTCATGCAATTATCATTGCATTATTACATAAATGGATCAAGCAAACGTCTAGCATTCTGATTATCGATCGATACAACTTATATCTCTTATTGCTGTCTGGAATTCAAATATTTTGTGCAAATGGCCAGAAGTATAAAATGCAGTGCACAGCAGTGAATAAACACAGCATTTCCGCTCTTTATTGTTCACACCACGCCCCATTTCACTAGGCCAAAAGATGTCTGTTCAATCATAAAAGAAGGCTAGCAATGCACATTCTGGGCCATCGCATCTTCTGAAAACCTAAAGCGTAAACGATAAGGGCCCAACCTACTTCACTCATCTCGAAAGTACGTATGCTTCAAATTAACCACCTGAACTCCTTATCAATTGCCATGATGGAAAGGCGAAGTTTAAGTCGAAACAGCATCCAACATTGGCTGACTTGACAGGGCGTTACCTGCTTTTTTCTAATCAAACGTTTCATCAAGACAAAATGCCAAGAATCTATTTATTACTTATTGTAATTTTCGTAAGTGGTGGACAGCTTTTGATTTGTGATCTGATCATCTCCATTTTAGCTATTCGTTGACATTGGGAATGGTGCTTCTTTTATTTCTATGTACGTCAAGGATCATAAAACGGAGAAAAATGTCTCCGAAGTCTCATTGGGTGCTGAATTGGATTTGGAGCTTGTGTTGCTTGGAGGTGAGACCATCACCCCACAAAACGATAGCTATGAGAATGATTTTTCAGATAAATATTCAGCCCTAATGCCATACAATTGCTCATTCGCTGATAATTACAATAAGAGCGTCCAATTGCCAATCGTCTACGACGGGTACTGTAGAATCAATTCTGTTATCGATTTTTACATTGATCATGCTTCAGGTGCCCAAGAGACGTTACTGGGAATATTGGGAAAAATATGGAGAAATTGACACTGACACATTACCGAATGTATTTCAAAGCATTCGCTTTCACACCAGCACCGGTTGCGTCGTTGTTCATTTATTGCCAAGTCACATTGTGTATTGATCAAAATGTTGACAAATTTTGCAACAAGGTAAATCCATGGTGACAGTCCATTGTGCTGCAATTTTTTAATAATCGCAGGCTGACAATTAGAATTTGGTATCAGTACCAATATCAATCACTTATTCCAGAGTTGCTGGAATTCCAATAGCAGATTTGACAATCCTTCAATGATGCTGGATGCGACCAGAATGGATAATGTTGTCGCAGATCCAGATTTCGATAAGCCACAATTGAGTTTGATCGTCACAAATAGTGAGTCCATATCTTATCCCATGGATCAGCATGTAAAAGCTGATATAACTGCATGCATATCGCCCAATGGCGATTTTGCGGACAGATCATAAGCTCAAGCATCATCAGCATCTGTAATTTCAGAAAACTTCACACCAATCACGGCTGGACCAACGACCAGAAAACCAGTAGCTGACAATGATGTGATCCTGTACATTATGTACGGTTTAGCAGGATTCTTCGCATTGCTCTTCCTTCTGCTTCTTATCGGAGTCGTGGGATTTCTATGCTGCAAACGGAACAAGGCGAATCGACCTCAATTGGTCTATGTGTCTCCACCTCAACCACAGCAACCAGTGCAGCAACCTGTGGATCCAGTCTTCTCCAATTTACCCGGCCAAGCTCCATACTGTGATTGGTATAATGTTTTCCGCATTCCTCGAGTATTCACCAAACGTGTGGGTCCATTTGATACTGAAGATCATACCCCAGGTCCAAGCGGAATTGGAAGGAAAGACAGTAATCATGGTTCGCCAGGAACAATGAGCACGGTTGTGTCATTGGCTGGTGATACAGGCAAAAAATGAGACAATTTTTTGGACGAAGATAACTTGTGATCATTGGGAATCTGCCGTGATTATGTACATTATTTGAAAGGTAACATTGGGAAAATAATTTGAGCATGGTATATTTATTACTGACAGAATATTGGCAGAAATGTGATCAGCAGTTCAAACTAAATTTTTTCTTATCAATAATAATCCTTTCATGCGCTAAATTATAATCGCCAGTAATCAACGCATTTAGCATTGACTGAAAATGCTATGATAACATGAATTGATGTACAGATGCAATAGTGATAATATATTAATACCCTTTTACCCACATTATCATGCAGTATACCCGGATCATTCAAAATCTATATTCCTGATCAGCTAATTACTATTTCCGGATGGCATGTGAAAAAATACAAGATGGCGTAGGATTTCGATTTGCTCCTCCTTCTTGATACAAAGCTATGGCAGATTTGAAATAAAATATACGCTTTTGAAAGTTATCTATTTTCGTAGATCTTATCAAGAACTTATGATTTGCCAAATTCCAAAATAGAAAAGCACTGGCAGGTGTCGAACAATATCTGTACGATTTTGCACACAATAGTATAATTTTATGAAGTTAACTTTCGTGATTTTATTCAATTACATCATCATAATGTTAGTGACCAGACCGAAAAAACACAGTTCCTGTCAGTTGAACTTACCATAAGGCGCTTGCCTGCTGTTTTCACATGGCATTTTGTAGACTGTTGCGACAAAAATCAATTCATTGTCATGGAATTGGTGTAGACCCATACGGGCAATTTCCAAGCTCTATTCCGCTGCATTTTGAAAATGGACGATCTCTGATAACATTGCTGTCCTGAATACGTGCATATGAACCTTTCCATGAACCAATGACTTCAAAAACTTCCTGCTGAATTTGTCACACCAATTCTTCTGAAGGCGTATCGAAGGTTGGCACCGCCCAGTTATTCTAAAAATAGCATTCAAGACGTTGTCAGAAGATTTGGCGAACCGATGCACAGCCAGTTACAGAAGAATCTACACATTCAAATAATCAATTATGCTTTTATTTTTAGACGAACAGTGCGTGGGCGCATAATATGTCTAACGAAAACCTGTTTAAAACAATAAAAATATACTTCAAAACAAGTTTGCTTACGCAAATGGAAACGGCTACTGCGCGCGTACCTTTCCACGTTTACTATCGACCCACTCATTTCGTCGCTCAGTACAACTAACGATGTTCGAGTAAAATGGAAAGTTTATATTGGCTGCTTGTAGTATGTCATGAAATCATTCATGATCTAATTTACAATACAGTCCAGTATATCGTCCGGATCGAGACTCCAAGATTTGCTTCGATCGAATCTCATGTCTTGGCAACCTCCAGTCGAAGATATTGTCAGTCCATATTCGATCGAATTCACTGCCATGCAACAATGGCCAATCTTACAGAACCGGTCCAAATCTGCCAGCTGTGCATTGGCGGGTCCATTGAGAATTGCTAGGTTCAAGGAGCAATTCAGTGATTTGAAATTCAACAATCGAGATGTATTTGGGTCAGGCTCAACAAGGCCATTCGATGGAAGATGAGTGAACTGATGAGTTTTCATTGATCAATCGATATTCTGTGTTCGACTTTACTTGGAATCATGACGTTTGTTGTATTTGAACTGTACATTGCTGTACGTGCTGTCCTGCCTTTCTAAGGGAAGAGCTTATGTGGAAATTGGTAAAAGCTATGCAAAACTGCTGCTGAATTGATCAGATCATAATCTTTAGGAGTGGTAGACACAGTAAGCCAAAACCGATTTGAGATTCTTGATCAAAAATCATGACAAATTCCTTCACGACCCTTGCAAATGGCCTCTTTTGCTAGCTGTACGCTTTGCTTATGGATCGCAAGGCCTATTGAACTAGGCATTTACAGACAACATAATTCAATTCATCCAGGATTCGAGCCAAATTTTGGCAAAACATCATTGCACAATTTGTTGCTGTAAACATGTCAAGCAGTGCAGTTATTTCGATATTTCAGACTGTTCTCATAGCGCTGATGATTTTGAGTCGAATCCATCATAATATTATGTTGGCATAAAATTGATCTGAGAAAAAGATGTTCAAAATGAAACATGAAGGTACACTGCTCATGTGATAGATAAGGAATAAAATATGGATTCAGATGATGATGATAGGATAGGATTTTGATTAATTATCCCATGCGGCCTGCCCCCGATTATTTAGCATAATATCATTAATTAATTTCATAGGGCGAGGGCAATGGGGGGTGCCATGGATCGCCCTTCATGGCTTTTTTCAATGGGTACACCTTGTCTAAAGGTACATTTTCCACCTGGTAACCCTCCCTGCCTGCACTGATCAAGCCTAAACCTCTAAGCATCAGTACCATGAATTTTAGCATGAATGATTCTGAAATCACGAACAGTACTGTGCAATTACCATCATTCTTTGCCATTGTAACCAATCTTCTCATTGGCCATATCAGCCAAATTGTCAATATCATTGTGATCGTAGTCATATTTTCAAATAAAGACCTCAGAAAACCCTGTTTCATCCTTATCGCCACCGGTGCACTGGGATCATTCCTGATCGCGAGCCATTATTTCATATCTGGCATAAATGGGCTTGGATTGGTCACCGGTTTCATCAGTTTCCCCAGATCAGGTTTACATTGCTTACTGAGTCATATTTTCACTAATTTCTTCGGTATCCCTTTTCACGCATTGATCACATGCTTTGTGGCTATTGATCGATTGATCAGTTTAACGTGGCCGATCAAATATCGATCCTTTGGCAAGAAGCATACAATCTGGATGATCCTGGCCTCGGCTGCAATCGCATTGATTCATCAAATCGCTGGATTCGTCTCGTCTTGGCCAAACGTGGCCAATGGGATAATGTGTAAAGTTGATTACGATATTGTCTCATACATATTTGGAGCGGTTCATGCAGCTATGAATTTGGTATATTGCTGCGTGAGCGTCCTATTATACTTGGCCATGCTAATTAGCTTCTTCTGGAAAAAGCGAAAATCCAAGACCAATCAATTCGAGCATCAGAATTTTATGAAACAACAAGCGTCAGCCATGCCAACGGTTATTTTATTGACCATATTGCACTTGATCTTCGGTGTACTGGCGGAAATTTTGATGAATACAGATGTTGGTCCTAATGTGTTGGCCAATTTCTTGAAAAAATGTAGCTGCTTAGTGGAATTTACAGCATTGATTGGACGATGCGAGAAATTCAGGCGATGTTTGAAGAAGATGATTAAATATAATATGAATACTGTGCATCCTTTTGCGGCTATCAATTCTGCATTATAAGCAATTGCGATAGAAGGTGGTTATTTTTGTCAATTGGCTTCCTGCAAGGATAAAATCGATTCAAGGCACACTGTATCGTGTTTTGAATTTTTCATGCTTGCACATGGGTTGAATAATTGGGTCTTTTGGGGGCATCTCAATTTGGAAATTTAGGCCCTTGTATATTATCAACAACATACTGTGCGTAGGATTTTATAAAATGACATCATTCTCTCAATTAGCAAACTGATCCAAGATAATATAAATAGCAGTTAACAATGCCAAATTGAATGAGAATGCAATCATGGATGCTTGATTCCTGATAACTGGCTTTCCTTCAGGAAAATAATTGAATTCAGACCATGCTGTGGCCAATAGCGTAGCATTTTCTGATTCCCTAAAAACAGAGTGGTGATATCAGAGGTCTAAAATTTGAAAACTGATTTACGAATATTCCACATGAAATCTATGCAGAAACAATCTTTGGGCATGTGGTGATCCATGTATTCGATGCGTTGATAAGCCTTCGGCACGTGTTGACGCATGCGGACGGTCGTTGTCCGATGTTGATGTCAATGCGACAGTTCGTAATTCTTCCATATCAGGAGTGGTGATTTTCGCATTGGACATCTGGCAGCATCCGAATGAATACAAACGTTTTTGTTGCGGATCCTTGGCACTTGGTGATATGTAACTTTTGACAGCGCATAGTATTTGGTCATGACTGTAATCGCATCCTGCAGCCACGTCGTCCTCTTTTGACATTGGTTGAAAAGGTGAATATCTTATCGATTGATCACTCTGAAAAATTTTGAAGTATTGGTCTCCAGTCTGATGAAACATAACTTTAGGAGGTGATATAGTATCCTTACCTGAACTTCTTGAGTAATATTTTCACAGTAGAATGTGTACACCAGATCATCGTCGATCAATTCAGCATCGATTTGATTGATGGCTTGTTGTTTGGGGCACACGAATGAGAAGATTCCATTGACTGGTGTTTTATGACCTGGTTCAATAATGCCTCCAGATAATGATGGTAGAAATACTGACCAATCCACTTCGATTGGCCGCAAATGAAATTTCTTTGCCCTTTTCAATTCAATGCGTCGCTTGGCAGCACAGACTGTAAAGAGAGAGATCATGATGCATTGCGCAACGGCCAATCCTGCCCACAAATCACATACAAGGATCAGCTTCGAATCCTTTCTTCTCAAATCCGCAATATCGAGCAGTCATCTGGAGATCCCCGGTGAAGGTTACTGATACCCCTGATAAAACATCGATGGAACAATTTTCCCGACGTTTGAGCACAGGCACAATTTCAGTGTTCAACAAATCGCTTGGCATATTGAAGCAATCATAATCTTCGACTCGATCGAATTCTTCGATCTTGCAGCATCGAACTCTTAGCCTGAAAAAGTCAATAATTCTTGATTGAAGGTCAAGAAAATCAAATTTTGGCTGACATGTCAGCCAAATTCATGTATGGCAAAAATTTACCATCTACTTCCATTCAAATATTCACTGGATACACCATTGATATAGTAGCCGGTTCTGCACATGCGAGCTGGATCATTGTCCCATACAGTGTGGCCAGCGATAAACGAGTCACCAATGTAGCATTTTGGCGTGGATACATTGACCTGAAAGGTCAAAAGGTCAGATTGCGTTTCCTCTGACAAGCTTCTGAGCAGAGAGAGACAAGTCACATGATACAGAATCGACGGCACCAAAAAATCTAAGATACCAGGCTAATTTTTCAACTTTCTCACCCATTCTTCACCAAAGAAATCGGTCACATTCAAGCACAAAGCCGCTAAAAGCAAATCTTCAGCTGGCCATGAGGATGCATTGTACAAAATAGCATCCAATTCTGTATCCAAGATAACCCTTTTGAACTGAAAAGTTTGAACTGGACCATCATCAGGACAAAATGAGTCGTAATTTGCGAATGGGACGCTGGTTATGATGATTGGTCGAGTCGCATTTGTGGTTGAATCCGTTTCATTTGCGGTTGGATCGGTTTGGTTGATGGCTGATCCAAGGGATGTGAAAATATAAAGACAAAAAATCAGTAATAAATTCATGGCCATTTTTCTATATGGCAGAGAAGCAGAATGGGGACAGAAAATGAAAAGCAGTTGATCAAATGACTTCTTGTTTATGCCATGTTTGGAAGAGGAAGCCAGTTTGAAATTCTAAAAATTGGATGAAATTGCCTACGCTTTGCCTCTCATTGCCTTCTTTTGGACAGGGGCAACCAAGGAGAGGCAGAACCAGTTTTACAAAAATAAGTAAGGATGGCCTCTAATCATGTGAACAAAGAATAATATTATTAAACATTTGATGAAGGTCATCTGTAGCAATCCATCTTTTTATTTGGATCAGTGGTCAGATGGCCAACATGTGGAAATCCATGTCGAAACTGCGCTGATCACTGTCAGATCACATGACTAAAAACACAATAAGTACATAAATCAGCAGATTTTTATGCAAGAAAGTCTGCATAATTGCTGTCTACTCGTAATTGACATCTACACTCTTTTGTTATTCTCCATTCTGGTTCCAAAGAAGAAACATGTTTTTCCTATCACTTTAGCAGCAATCTACAAAATCCAATCCCAAGCTGCCACCACGGCACATGCCAATCAATTTGCCATCCATATAAATTAAATCCAATAATCAAAATCTGGCCTTGTTTCTTCCCAGTAAATTTCCCAAATGTATCAGCCCATCAATCTTCTAGACATGCAAAACCTCCATCTCCTCTTTCCATTCTTGGAATACCGAATTGCTCCATTGAGAATTTCTGGAACTTGCTTGAGAAAAATCCAATCTGGCCGGGGCTAAAATTTGGCAGTTTAGTTTCGGCTTGAATGGAGAAGCCTTCTGGTCACAATGATGCAATACTGCGAATGTAAGCCACCCATAAATTTCAGCGTTGAATTTCCGAATCATACAGTAATTATTCCGAATAGTCATAAGTATCAAGTGGAAGCATTCGTTTACATATGCGTTATATTATTGAATTATTTCTTCCTGACTACTGTATTGATGGTGAAATTGATTTTATTAGCACCGTCTCGAGTGACGCCCGGCGACGTTGAGGAGAGGAAAAGTTTCGATATGCAAGTTTTGAAGCAATTTCGAGAACGCGAGAAGAAGAAGACGGCCGATTTCGAGAAAGAAGCTCGACGTCGAGTCAAAGAACGTATGGTCAATTATTTGAAAACCATGCAACACATGGCCGGTTTCCCTGGTCTGGATGATGATCAAGATCGATCGATCACTGATCAAACCAGTACCTTTTCCAATGCATTGATTGCCACATCCGGGACTCCAATGAGACGTGCAATCTCGGCAGGCGATTATTCCGCTACCGATGATGATCAGAGTGATTTTCCAGCAGTCGGTCGATCGATAAGCGCAGTGGTTATGAGTAAAGAGAAAGATCAATTGGAAGAATCGGATTTGGATTTGGGTAGGCGCGAATTTGAGGATTCGGACGTGGATCCGATTTGGATGACCAGATCTGAAAGTAAAGAATACGAACTGAAGTTAAATAAGAGATTGAGCGTGGTTGGCAATGCTGGATTTTATGTGAATGCTGATGATGGTTCGGAATTTGAGCAATATGTGTAGATATCTGTGTGTCTTTCCATAATTGGCAAAATTTTTCCTTCATTTGGCTGTAGGTTGATCTTTTGAACCAGATAACGCGATCATTGCGTTCCTTGTGCGGTAATAATTCACAGGCTTTGCCGCATGCCCATTATGAAACATTATTGTTCGGTCAGTTCAGTGCGGATGAATTTTAAATGGATTGGAAAAAATTAAGCTTGAAACTGATCAAATAAAGGAAGGCTTGAAAAGGTGATTCGAGAACTAATAAATATGGACACATTCTCTGAAATGAAAGGGAGCCACGGAAATCTGTACAAAAATGGACCTTATGTCCAGCTGCGAATTGAGTAATGCATACAAACTTATACAATCTATAACAGTGTTAGGAAATTCGTCTCCTATTAGGTGAGCATGAGGCATGCGAGATTGAGTGACGACTCCTCATTTTAGCATAGGTTCTGAACAATCTCAGGGTTCCCTTTGGTTGCCAAACGGCCGCTCTAACAGAATTATTATTACATACATAATGTTATATTTATAATCATCTTATGCGTATCGTGAAACACTGAATAAGACAGCACTCATACCATTATTATCATGTATGATGCAATGTTTGTTTCTGTCTCTCAATTTGTCCCAGTACAAGGTGGCCGACTTATTTTGACCAAGTGTATGAGTGGGTTGAGTGCTATCATTACATTTAGCTGAAGGAAAAATTGACTCAATGCTCTTCCCAACCAAATTCGAGATGGAAATGAAAGCGTTGACGTACTACTTCATTTTCGCTCTCTCAAATGTCGCTCTACTCTCTCTCTTCTCTTCTCTGACTGGCCCATGGGATGAGGAACGCCTGCCTACGTGGACATCTCTCTTGCTTGCTGTAATTTGATTAGAGCTGGGCGCCTAGTTGGATCTTCTTTCGAATGAATAGGCAAGCGCATGTTTTATGTGTCGAATTTGACATTGCAAAATCGCGGGACATTTGTGAACAAACCCCGAGTTGAGTTCCAAAAGTAGCTCTGCACGTTTGGCGGCAATTATCTCAAGCATTTCGCATGTTCTTCACAAGTTGCTACTTGAGTTGCACATTTTCGACATAAAATCAAAATACAACATTGCAGCACTTGTTTCGTGATCTGATGCTAATCGATTCAGTCAGTGGCGAATTGGATCGGTTTTAAGAGGCTACTTGATATCTCGATAAGAAAAGCGTTTTCCCATCGTTGAAAGCCATGTTCAAACGTAAATGGAGAGGGCTTATTAGGCAAAACGCGTGAGTTTCCTCAATTTCGGCTTCATCATGAAAGCTGGACCGTGGCCATAGCTTCGAATGGCCTCTGCGCATGTCTTATTTGGATATGCATGTACGTAGATACTAGGTACATGCGTGAATTTTCTCGTTTTGCCCTTTTCATTCTCGCCTGCCTTGTATCGTGCGACAGGACTTGGTTATTCAATTAAGGGCGCGTTTTTCGGCCAGATTTCATTAGGCGATAGCCGAGACATGTACTAGGTTCACAACGATCAACAGCAGCCCCCTCCCCTCCCCTAGAGGACATCTAGAGCTAATCTACAAGTCAGGCTTTTTGATTCCGAAACCATCCGCTTAAATTGAACCTACGTATGTATGTACGCAAATGGATCAAGCTTAGGC
Organism: Discolaimus major; assembly: GCA_034695185.1. Taxonomy (NCBI): domain Eukaryota; kingdom Metazoa; phylum Nematoda; class Enoplea; order Dorylaimida; family Qudsianematidae; genus Discolaimus; species Discolaimus major. The sequence continues at coordinate 12,443 of JAQIWJ010000504.1, forward strand.
CAGAGAGCTGAAGGCAGAGCAAGAGAGAGGGAGGGAGAGGGGGCTTATCGATAATACGTAAAATGTCATGACTAGTTCAGTCATCACTACTAGCGGCTTTGCACCGTTCTGTTCGTTTTCGATTTAACTAGCTCACAAGTCAACCTAATGCCCATTCTACTGTACATTAGTATGCAAAAACTTGACTCCGTACCCAACTTTCCTCTTGTATGAGTAGGGAGAGGTCCAGTTTGGAAAAAAGAAGCGAACCAATGAGCTAACTTTTCGCTGCTGCTGTAAAATAATTTTTTGAATGGTTGTTCATTTGGTGATGTACCCTTTTATCTAAAGGTACTCCGGGCAATTGCTTACGTATATGGATTTGTCCTTCCAAGATAAAAGCTCAATCGCTATCTACGTAGATTGCTTACATTTTTGCTCCTGGGGGGGGGGTGCCTGGTCACATGTCATTTTACACGCATTCTCTAAAAGGCGGCCTGCGTGAACTGATCCACTTCTCGGCTAGTTGCATTAAGTTAATTGCATAGCTTGCCTACCTTTTTCCCTAAGAAAAACTTGGCCTTGGTTGCATATGTGAACGCATGTTCTTGGATCCATTCCATGGATTGATGATTTTTCAATGCGAATAACCAATACCAGTATAGTACCCCATCAATCGGAAGAAAGTTTTTCCTCAGGCTGTCGTGCATTTTCATCCTGCGCAATTTTCTGAAATGGCTATTTTATGATCAGCCTACTGTCACTTTTATACTGCATATTTAAATAAATGAGCCAATACCCTTCATAACTGATATATTGCACTGTTCGTAGCCTATTGAAAGGCTAATTAGACGCCAATTTCGCTGCTATGTGCCTTTTCAAAGGCTAGCAAGGGAAGCTTCGCAGATGCCTGATCAGGATTACCCTACGAAGTTCACTTCATTGACATTATCGCACAGCTCATTTTCAATGGCTAGACATGCTTATTGCCCAAGTATTCATACAAGCCAGCTCGAATTGGATTTAGCAAATACCATTGTAGCATTTTCTTGTCTAAATGGCATGAGAATTCTGACCTTACAAAGGGAAGCTAGGTGTCATATCAGAATTACATTGAAAAGTATGTTGTTTGATAGAACCCGACATGCTGAATCCGAAAATCACATTCTCAGCGGCTACGTTTGCCTGGTCAGCTAGATAATGACCATCAAAATGGACAACTGACCACAGCCAAATGGACCAAGAAGCACCTCAAATCAAAGTCTATTATTCACTGATGCCAAAGCCGCAGATAACTTTGGCAAATGCTGCCTCATTGGGTAACACTGGCCGTTGACCGTTCAGGATAGAGTTTTTTGTCATTTATTGGTCAGCAGTTACATGTAGCTCAAAATTAAGCAAGATTCGGGTTTAGGGCATCATGCCATTCGGTTTGATGTCCCTCTTGACCAGTTTGATGAAATTCATGTGTCAACTTCACTGGTCATTTACTGGTCACTGGGGCAAATGAAAATGAACATGGAATCCTTGCTTAGCATGCAAATCCCTTTCAAACAAGCCATATCTCAGCAAGATTGGAATTAGTCACCTGGGACGCTTCCCTTTAGGTTTTATGAGCGCCCGTAATTCATCAATGTTTTCAGGTTGGACCAAGGCACAGAGCAATATCAGCATATGGAAGGATTACAAATATATTTGCTTCATTGACACTTAATTCATCATACTGCATCGTATTAATAGTCGTCAACGTTTGATGTGCTCATCTTTCGTCCCAAGGTGCTGCGTAGAATGACCATACCGGCTATTTACTTCTTGGAACGATTGGCTACTGCGGATGGTTCCATACATGGTGGTTACATGAATTCAGGCCAAAGATCATCGTCAACTGAGCCGAAATTCTCCTTCTTGGCGCCTCATCGATTCGCCAACAACGTGTATCAGATGGTGGCATCGAGTGGTCTCCATATGACCGCTCTACCCACAAAATCCATCACTCGACCGACCGCATTTACGAGTAGATCGAGAATAAAGATGTTCAGTACGGTCTTAACTACGACCGCATTGAATTCCAGCAACACACTTTTTACGACCACTACATCTTCCGTTTTTGAATTGGATCAGAATCAAACTGCCGTCAATAACAGCACCGAACCATATCATCCCGCTTTCGTCATTACAATCGCCGCCATTATGTTCGTCTTGAGTTTGGTGACCGTGATCGGCAATCTGATGGTAATGCTGTCGTTTTATTTGGATAAAAACATACGTCAACCTAGTAATTATTTCATACTTTCATTAGCCGCTTCGGATTTCATAATCGGCCTGGAAGGGTTCCCGTTGTACAGCACGTACGTTCTACAGAATTACCGATGGACGTTGGGATGGTTCTTGTGCGATTTCTGGTTATCCGTCGATTATACGGTATGCTTGGCTAGTATTTATACGGTTCTATTCATTACGATCGATCGATATTGTTCGGTGAAAATTCCCACAGCCTATCGGAATTGGAGAACGAAAACTCGCATGTCCGTCATCATAGTGATCATATGGCTAATACCGGCCTTGTTATTTTTCATATCCATTTTCGGCTGGGGTTATTTCACCGTCGGGTACAGGGACATGCTCGAGCACGAATGCGAAGCACCGTTCACGAAAAATCCATACTTCAATATGTCCATGTACATTTCTTACTATTGGTCCACACTGGTGGCCATGGTCATCTTGTACGCCGGCATATATCACGCGGCCAAGAAATTGCAAAAGAAATCCGAACAACGTCAGAAACGTCTTTGCGCAGCCGCCAATCTACAAGCGGACACGTTCACTAGTCCAAAATCGAGCACGCCGGCTGGTCTGAGTAAGAAATTCGGCTCCAGGAAAGAGTGCGGTGGATTGAGGCGTTCGGAGAGCAATCTCCTGAATACGAACGTCCCACTGGACAGTCCGAGCAAGAAATTGACCAGCGTCAGTTGCAATATCACTCTCAGTCAGAATCAACAATCGAATGCCAAATTGACATTCGACGAATCCACCATGTGCGATTCGTTCGGCATGCACAGCGGTTGTTCCAATAGTAAATTGATCGTTAGCAAATCCACACTGATCGATTTGAGTAATTCCACAACCAAAGAAGCAACGACTACTGAAATGAGTAAATCCAGTAGCCTGCATAGTTCGGATTTCTTGGATTCGGAAGAAGCGTCCCGATCGCACAATTATGAGAAGGAAAGAAGCGCTTCCATCAAACGAGTGACGGTCGTAACGAAGAATGCCAACGGTACTGGCCTCGGTCATAAGAGACCGGCGAAATTCAGGGCAGCCGTGGCCGCCATTAGGCTATTTCATAAAAAGAGTATTGCGCAATTGAGCGAAAAGCCTGATCACGACGAATGCGTGAATGAATCAGGTACGTAAAATCCTAGCAATTGCAAAATCATTGCTGATACATGCTTCAATCACCTGATAGCACAAGTACATAATATTTAGGCACCCAAAATCTGCATCTTTTCAGCCCCTGTTCAACCGACCGCGCTTCAAAGCGCGGAAATCCTGAAACCAACACAATTGGATACGATCACTGTTCAACAAAACTCCTTCATCTCGAGCGATGATCCGCCCCCGTCGTATCAAGAGTATTTTTCATCCATACAACCAGCACCGATGCCGATTTATTATGCGCAACCCCTGTCCTCCCAATTGGAACAAATCCAAGAGCATTCGGACGAGGATCTAGCCGAGGTGATAATACAAAATCATCAAAAAGCCTCGCCTTCGTTACCAACCGAAGGTCATAGTTCGACCGATCCAGATATCTTATCATCCGGCACTGCGGCAACGATGAGCCCTTGTACAGCGCCTTGCGTGTCTTCCGAAAGTTCGGCCATCAATGGAAGCAGAGAGTACGAGAATGAATTGGTGCCCGAATCACCGTACAAATTGCTACTTACTTTGAACAATGCCAGCGAAAGTAGAAGTTTCGATCCGTTCTCCTCGTATTCGCCGGCCAGACGAACCATGTTGACTAGAATCAGGCATATCGATTCCGAGAGTATGGCATCCTCATCCACCAGCGGCCAATTGGATACCAGTAAGCTCAGCGTGAAAAGTGTACCAAGTTCATTATTGGATGGGAAAACGCAAATGTCCAGAACGAATTCGTTATCGCCCAGATTAGAAAGCGGAATTTCGTCCGGTGATAAGAAATCATCACTGGTCGAATGCTCGCAATTGATATCCTTATTGGAGAATCAATGCGAAACGGTGATCGGTGAGAAAAAGCGCACTCAAAATACGGCTAGAAGGAAAAGTGAGGGTATTGCGATTGGTTCCAAGCACGCCACGACTAATTCGGCCATCACCGGCGGATGGCTGCGTTCGAACAGTGGCAACTTCGCATTCCCTCCATCGCAATTGGATGCCAAAGGGAATGGCATCCAACAGCAGGATTATAAAGCTATGGATAAAAATATCAACGTACTTCTCATCGGCGATGACCTGCTGAAAATCGAAAGCGCTTCGATAATGCGTGATGATCAATCGAAAGTGCAATCGAAATCGTCTTGTCCCGAAGTGGTCATTCACGTTGACCAAGAGGATGACAGTCAACAAAAACCGGCTCCAAAACCAGCGTCGGCGCCTGCGTCTTTGGTCAAAAAGAGGGGTTCCATATTCAGCAGTTCCCCGTTCAAACTAATGCAAATACACTTTCGTTCGGGTTCCAAAGAGAAAAGGATGGGGAAAGAGGAGAATCGTCAGGTGAGTTTTCATAAAAGGCACGATAGTACGTGCGGAGACGACGATGATCAGGATGAGGAGGAAGAAGAAGGCACGGATGATGATGATTTGGACGGTAGTATCACGGGTGGTTATCCGGGTCAACCGGAGACGACGACCACTAGTCAATCGGGTACTTGTTCGGGCGGATTAACCATACAACAAGAGAAGAGATCATTGCTAGGACGTTATTCGTCGCCAGGTTCTTGCGGTGCTAAACATTCGAATATGGAATTGACCGTGGGCGTATTGAGCCCGAATCATTCCTCGTCGTTCGGTCAAGCTCCAATGCCGTCTTCCATTTACGCCACTCCGCAATTATCCAGTTCTTCTAGACGCAGCACTAGTCATTACCAATCCAGGAGGACCGAGAACCAGCAGCATGTTCTCAATCCGGACTCGCGTGCGTCCTTATCCATGGAGCATAAATTTCTGGGCGGATTATTTCGCGGACAAACCACCAAACGATTGCGCAATGGAGCGGCCGGTATGGCTAGCGCGTTGAGGAGTCGCAGGCATCGTACGGGAGCTCGATCCGGTAACGCAACGGCCACTAAACCGAGGAAATCTAAATCCGAGAATAGAGCAAGGAAAGCGCTCAGAACGATCACCATAATCTTAGGCGCATTCGTATTATTCTGGACACCGTTCTACGTCTTGGCAACCATCGACGGTTTTCACAAGGATTTCGTGCCGCCCTGGTTATTCGCCACTAGTTATTATATGTGCTATATGAATTCGCCCATAAATCCCTTCTGCTACGCTATGGCAAATGCTCAGTTCAAAAAAGCGTTCGTGCGTATGTTGAGAGGTGATTTTCACCGAATATGAAATTACTGTCCAATCATCTTATGAATTTGTGACATTTTATACTGGATTCTGCGACGATCAATGTCTTTATTTGTCTATTTTCATGAATTTCTCGCAATAAACTGTGATTTTGGGTGCAATCATTGGTCTTGGATAAAGGTACTGTTACAATACAGATGCCCCACCAATCGGTCAGTGGTACAATGTAATCGCTGTAGCAATGATTATGCTTAATGCAAGATCAGGCGTATGGATATATTTTCCTAAACAATTGTGTATGCTCCATCGATTGGCGATTTCAAAATCTCGCTTGCATAAGAAGTCGATATTTCTGATCATTTTTTGAAATACGCATCCCAGAGCAAAGCTATTCACACAGCTATGATCAGCGCATCAACCTATCCTAGAAAATATGCTTTTACTGCAGTTTTCATGTACATTAACCATTTTGAGAATTCCTTTTTTTACACAGGATCATTGATCAATGATATTTTCAAAATGAAGCTGGATATGGCGTGTATAGGCATATGTTCCTGGACAGCCAATCACAGGGAAACGATTCCCATGGTCAAAATCGAGCTATACCTCTATCGAAAACCGATCATTTTGATCAAATCCCTCAATATCGATCACATTACGAAAAAAAATTGATTTTTAAAATCAGCATGTCAAGCTGTCCCAGAAAATATGTTTCATTCATTAAACACATGTTAAAAATCCGAAATTTTGAAATTGCCAATCCTCATTACATAATATTTCGATCAAGAAATTTCTGTAAAATACCAATCTCTCTCGGATGCAAATTTCTAAATGGAGAATGCATGTCAGGAATGCTAAAGGAGTTTTTCCGTTTTGCAAATGCCACATCGGCACAAAAGCTTCAGAATGTGTGAAAGAGAGAAATAGAAATCTTGACTGTTGGATAAAAGCTTTCATATTAGAAAGGGTAAGCCTGGAAAAATGAATGCATTTGCAATGTCTTTGATTGTCATGTTATTGCTGGCTTATGGGATCACAACTGTGCAGGGATGTTATCATTAATGAAAACTCGAATGAAAAGTTTCATTAATGAAGACATTTTGAATTTCATTAATGATAATGTAATGAAAACTGAGCCAGTTCTCATTAATGAAAACCTAATGAAAGCTATGGGGCTAATGAAAATTCAGTTTTCATTATCATTAGTCATCTGGAATACAAAAAGTCCCTTTAGAACAAGCAGATACTATCGACGGCTTCAAGGAAGATTGACTGGAGCATTATGGCTTCTAATTCCTGTCTGATTTAGCTTGTGACCATGGCTAAAGTATGGTCAAGCAGTGTTGTTGTGTTGGCACTGCAATAAACTTGTGCCAAATTGTCCTCAAAATCAAGAAATGCATGTGTAGAACTGCTCGAAATAGAAAATCTCATGTTGAAACAGTTGGAATGTGCAATTTTGGTCAAAATTGCGCAATTTTTGGCATAAAATCCAGATAGTGAAAACTGTACTGAAAGACTTCATTAATGAAGCCATTTTAGTTTTCATGAATTTTGATGTAATGAAAACTTCCTGAGATTTCATGAATGTAATGATAATGAAATGAAAACTCAAATACTAATGATAACATCCCTGGTTTTTCCTGTACGATGTGATTAAATATTGGCAGCCAGCTTTGGACATGATCCTAGCCGAAGCCTGCACTTGTGTGTGATTTAGGAAATCACAAGTATAATTGATTGCACAACGAAGTTTGGTTGCTCAAATCACCAGACATGTTGCACAATGGAATGTATTTTGAGACACGGGAAAAAAGTTTGCGACACTTGGAAAGAAAACGGTGGCAAAATAGTACATGCAAGTTGTAAATGCGTTTCGGTAATCATATTTTATTTAGAAATGATTTATATGCTTCATTTCGTACTACATGCTAGAATCGAGGCGAATGCAGATGATCTGGATGGCGGCTGTAAATGCTGAATCGATATCATTGATAAAAGCAGTCATATTTCATATCATACACCTACATATGCATGTGTGAAAAAAAATATTTGCGTCCAATTTCAGTGTCATACTATTGTGACGTCAATAGCATCCGAGGTGTGATTGAATGACGTGCAGACCACAGTGCGACTACGCATGACATATTTCAATTTCTTTAAACCGCACAAAACACACCATTTGATACAAGCTTCAAAGCTAAAAAAACCGTTTAGAAATTCATTTAAC